>JAUZST010013290.1:0-35730 GCA_034779995.1 Parotocinclus haroldoi
TTTTCAGGCTCCAGAGAATTAGATTTCTGTGTAGATGCATCTTCAAAATCAAATGTTACATCACAAAGACGAGAGAGAGAGAGAGAGAGAGAGAGAGAGAGTAAGAGAGAGAGAGAAACAGATAGAGAAACAGAGAGAAAGAGAGACAGAGAGAGAGAGAGATAGAGAGAGACAGACAGAGAAAGAGACAGAGAGATTTAACTGCCCAGAAACTAACACATGCACAATGGCAGCTGTAACATACACAAACGTAGAGTACTTTTATTATTCATTCACACGATACACACTCCTAATACACTCAAGAAAATTCATTCAAGTGCATATACAGTAGACAGACAAGGAAATGTGCACACAAGGCTGTTAATTAGTGTGTGATTGGGTTATGGCTACGAGTGTATAAATAAATATAAGATGACAAATTCCATGCAAAGGGAGACACATAATCTCACAGGGTGTTCCGGAAATGTTTGGAATTTCACACTGTATGGATTATAACTATATATATATATATAGAAAGGTAAAAACCAAACAGTGGGATGAGAACAAATTTAACACACACAAGTTTGTGTGTGTGTGTGTGTGTGTGTGTGTGTGTGTGTGTGTTTCGGTGTGAAGGTGACCATATATTATAGTGAATATATTTTCTAACAATAATTTTCTTTTAGAACAGAACATTGGCAAAGGAGGTCTTTTCATGTATACAGCACTGCTGCTACAATACCATTCAGTAGTACTTTTAAAATAAACATGCATAGTCATCAATATAACATTCATCATTGTTACATGTGATGATAATAATAATAATACTTGATAATAAAACTAACATTTAACAGAGGGACTACCGTCTGTAATTTTGTAACTACTTACATGGTAAGTGGAACTGATCAAATGGACAGTGAGTGTAGAAAAGATGGAGGTGATTAATACTATGGCTGACTGTCTACATTTACAGTGCCTCCAAATAGCATTTGGACACTTGGCGAAGTACTCTTTTAAAACGCCGCTGTGATTTCGAAGTTTCTGTGCATTTATCTTTGCATCTTTGATGCTGATGTATGTTACTCTCCTTCTGTATCCATGTTTGTCGATCCTGTTTTACATAGTTTGTATCTGGTCATTCTCAATATATAATATTTAATAATATTTTATATATATAATACAATATAATAATAACTGAAGCAGGTTCTGAGTCTGACTGTCTGTTTGCTATTTTTATTTAAGTGAATGAACTCATATCTCATATCATCGCAGTCAAGTCAAGTTTATTTATGTAATGCTTTTTGGAGCATTGTCTTAAAGCAGCTTTACAATCTTATACAGTACGTGTGCACAGTGCAGTTCCAAAATGTCCACACTGAACTCACTCATCCGTTTAACAAGGTTTCCTCACCTGCTGAAGTTATTATATGGTGTGGTGTGTGGGTTACCCTAATTGTGGGTCTATTCTTCATTGATGTAACATCCACCAGGATGTTACACAATGCAATATGGGGCAGAAGAGTTTTCTTTACTGTTAAGAGAGGATAGAACATTTCCCGATTTCTTCCTACAAGATGACGTTCTGCCTCATTATGTTGTCAGAGAATATCCTGATGTGCAGTTTCCCGAAAATGTGGATTGTTCGTGAGGTAACAATGCTAGTCACTGCACCATCGTGACATACCATATCATGACAAAACAATTAAGTAGGACAAGGGTCTGCATATGTCGTGATAGTGTAATAGGGTCAGTCCTTTAATTAAACTTTAGTCCACATCTCCAAAATGCAAGCTTTATTTAAAAATATTGCAATGCACAGTACTGTGCAAAACTCTTAGGTATTCTATATTTTCAGTTTATAGTCCGCTTATTCTTTATGTAAGTGGTCTATTTAACTTTATTGGTCACTGAACTTTGTAGTTCTACAATTACAGACTGTAATCCATTTGTTTTTCTACATCCTTTGTTACACAGTTCTCTAATGATCAGGACACCAACGGGACCTCCACAGAACATGTACTAGTTTGGGTGGTGGGTCTCTCTCACCACTGCAATGACAATGATGTGGTGGTGGTGGTGTGTTAGCGTGTGTTACATTGAGATGAGTGGATCGGGCACAACTGGTAATCATGTTTTAAACCACCTCATTGTCACTGCTGGAATGAAAATAATCCAACAGCCAAAAATGTTCAGCCACCAGCATCCTGGTCCTGAAGAAAGATTAGAGTATAACAAACTGTGCAGCAACAGATGAGCTACCTTCTCTGATATCGCTGGCATTCACTCAATTTCTCTACTGTATGCAGAGAAACAAAGAACTACATTGTAAAACTACAAAGTCCAGCTACCAGTAAAAATTAGATGAAGAATAAAAATAATATAAATAAGAAAATCTAGAATGCAGGACTGAAGAGTACTGTGCACAGTAATGTGTGTCAATAATTATACCTTAGAGGATCGACAGAGTTAATTCAAAGATTTATGGAATTTTGTGCCAGCAGACAGGATTAAAGCTTTGTTGCGGAGGCATCTATAAAAGGATCATAATCTGTTATAATCTCGGAAAGACGCGGATTACATTTGTGCATTTAGCAGTGATATAAATAAGCAACAAGGATTATATTTTTTTGAAAATCTGATTAGGGAACAATGAGGGCACAACCAATGTTTAATTCTAAGTGTGTGTGTGTGTGAGAGAGAGAGAGACTAGGGGGGGAGTTTAAAGAGTTGGGTTTTCTTTTGTTCTTGGAATCTTTATCTTCTGCATGTGTTTATAAAAGGCAACATTTCTTACACGTAAATGTAAACATAGCAGACTCCTGGGTAAAAACTGAGTCAAACTAACCAGCATAAAGTGGGCATTCTTTGGTTTTAACAGTGACTAATTGTTCAGGAAAATATCTAAAATTAAATAATCAGACTTACTAAGAGATAAGAAACAACTTACTATGGGTTAGGCTTCCCCTTTTTTTTTGTTAAAACTCTTCTGGGTAAACTTTTTTTTACAGAAAGAAGAGTCCGTGTTGTTCCAGTCAACAACAATCATAACCACAGAAAGCAGTGCTGCTGCAAGTATGGAAGGAAAATACCTGTAACTGTAAAATATAGGTCTGTGTTTGGATATTGCACAATTACTTTTTTTATAACGTTGCATCCATGTGAAAGTCAAATAAGCAAAAACAGAAAAACTTCTCAAATGTTTTATACCAAACATTTAAATAATTTCCCTGTTTTCAGCCCCAACATCACTCCTTGAGTAACTTAATATTTTAAGTTATAAGCCTAATAAGCTTAATATTTTGCCATTTTAGGTATGGTGCACTTCAAGAAGTGTCAATATGAGACAATCATATGCAAGCGCACCACAGAGACCCGTGAGTCTTAACGGTGCATTCAGCCTGATCAGGCACTTCACAGATGCAATTGACTGAGGAAAGCAAGTTCAGAGAGGAATCACCTCACTGCATATACAGCATATGCATATACACAACATATAGATAATTTTTAAATGTATATTTATCAGACATCCACAGCAACTTACAAATGATACAGTTTTACAATTTAAGTAACTGTAAATTAACAACTGCATTTATCAGCATGGCAACATGGTTAAAGGAAAAGCAAAGCTTGACCTTCTCCTATCTACAGATTCACTCTCACCATAGAAGTTTGGCATTCACTGATATGGTTAACATATGGCTTTTTTTTTTTTTTGCTCACTAAACTTTTAAGTGGCATTTGTGAATGTAACTCTGTATCGCAGTGCTTGACTATCGTTTGCCAAAGTAATCTCTTGAACATTGCGGTTACAACAGCTTCTGAAGAATGACAGTTCTTGACGCAGTGCCATCTGAGGAATCAGAAGTTGGAGTCCTTGCCCTGTACTCACTGAAATTCCTACAAATTCCTTGAGCTGTTATTATTCACAGTTGGGGAAGAAATAATATCACTTCCAATCTTTCTTTGAGGTATACTGTTTGGTAACATTTCAATAATTTTCTTCCACATTTTTTCACAAACTGTTTTTCGTCTGTAGCAAAACCTGTTTACAAGTTAACATGCACTAAATTCACCTGTCCCAATGTTTGTAACGTGCTGCAGGCCTAAAATGCAGTAATAGATGTATGTATGTACAAATGAAATTGTTTGCATTATCCATAGCATCCCACCTTTTTTTATTTAGGGCGCTATCATAGGTGGTTCCATACTTTAATTATTACTTGAGGGCTTGAATATCATTGCCATTCACACGAGCAGTGTTTTTTAATGGGCACAGCGAGGCCATCAGTACAAAAGCAAATTATTTATTGATCAGATGATCAGTAGATGATTTATCCATTACGGTGTATCTAGTGCCAATACCAATTATTTCTGTCCATTAAAACAGAGCTCAATTATCAGTGATGTTACCATCATTACGTAACATGTGTTATATAAAAACAGGGTCACGTTGCAGAAGCAATAGTAAATGATATTTGCCTAAATTTTCTGAGCATATGAGGGTAAGCACCAATGTTGCTTGACTCCTGCATTGTGTCTAAGTCTAAAGTCCGAGAACATTCACTGGAGCAGTTCATCACTTAACTGCCTCCCTGGGCAGCTGCATGAGTTTAGTGACATTAACCAGATTCATCAGGATGAGCCTGATCATGTGTGAATTTCTGCAAGCTGAATATTATAGCTAAATTGCTTGCATACCCAGTGATGTAACAGTGATATATTTTTCGAGGGCATGACTTACTCACTTACTTGACTTACTTGATGATCTTTTTTTTTTACCACAGTTTAAAGAGAAAACAGATCTTAACTAGGTTTCGTTTTACACCAATGCATTTTTAATTGATGAAGCATCGGCCATTTCTATGAAGTAAGGGACTAATTATTTTATATACATTTGAAAATTTTGGTCCATACTGACATGATAGCATTCACTTAGATATCATGTTCCATCACATCCCAAATGTGTTCTGCTGGATTTGGGCTGTGGAACATAATAATATCTAAGCGATATCAGATCTGATGACTGTGAACATCTTAGATCTGTAAACGGATTGCCATGTCCAAAAAGCCAGTACCCAAGGTGACTAAATGACAAGCTGATTCATCTGGAACTAGACATCAGAATCTGGTACACTGTATTCATAAAGGGATTAAAATGGTCAGCAATAATACTGAAGTAGGACGTGGTAGTTAAACGATGCTCAGTTGGAAATAAGGAGCATGAAGTGTGCCAACACACCACGACACTACACCACCAGCATGAGCTATTATCCATGCTTTTATGTTGTTTTAACCAAATTATGATCTTATCCTCCGAATGTCACAGTAGTCATCGAGATTCATCGAACCAGGCAACAGTTCTTCAAATCGTCTGATGTAGAGTCTTCTTTTATAGAGTCTGTGCTTCGGTTGCTAGTTTTTGGCTGACAGTAGTGGCACTCAGCGTGCTCTTCTGCTGCTGCAGCCCTTCTGCTTCAAGGTCCAATGTGTTCTACATTTAGAGATGCTCTTCTGAATGCTTTGGTTAAATCAAGTGGTTATTTGAGCATTTCCATCTATTCAAATCAGACTGATCATTCTTCTCTGACCTCTCGCATAAGCAAGGCATTTTCATCTAGAGAACTACTGCTCACTTGATACAATTCTAAAAGATGGATCACAATAAACACACAATACAGACACACGCACACAAAAGAAAATTGATAAACATTTACATGTATTACAAAAAATATTCCTGACTTAGTATTTAAAAGTGGTACCTGAAATAAATGTGTCCAGTTATAGTGTATATTGTAACTTGGTCTAGTCCTTAGTATTACGCTCAGCAGCAATATTCAAGAGTTTCACTGGATTTAGGAATTTTAACTTGATTTAAACTGACCACAAAGTTATTTGCATTAACTCACATAAATATGGGGTTTGAATTCCAAGTACAGTTTTCTAGATGAGTGTAAACAAGTAGATCGTACCCTGAGTAATCAAAGAAGCACAGGGATGTATTTTGAAAGGGACATTTGTAGCAAACCATATAACAGAATGAAAGAGCTTTCTTTTGGATGCACAAAAACATGATGTCACCATAATCAAACATAAGTTTACTCATGTGAATGAGGAAGTCTGGCTGCTGGGCTGAACGAATAATGATTCCATATACACTGATAAAATCTGACTTTTTGCCTTAACCTTTGACTGTAGCTTAGAAATGTGATGGCAAATAGATAATGTCTTATCTATCCAGATTTCTAAGTTTTTGTAAGTGGTAAACTGTAAAGTCCATTCCCTCCATGATGGTGATGAAAATAGCTCCACATCCCTCCCATCAGATTGGTTTAATGATAAATGGAGGTTAGTGAAAGCCTAGTGAATCTGAAGCAGCTCTTCTGGAGTGATGCCACTAATAATGAAGGAGAAGTACCCTGGCATACAAGAATGAGTAATCAGCATATACGTGAAGAAATGAAATACAGTTACGGTGTTACAGGAACAATACGCAGATGTGTTGCTCCAGGAATCCTAGTTAAGGAACACATTATGGGCTTACAGAAGTCAATGACTTTGATTTATAAGGCAATCTTTCCTCTGTTTTCTTTTGAATTAATTACAATAACTTTAACAAAATGCTATGGTCTCATGACTGAGTTTCCTAACATATGATTTACTATGACAATGTATAAAATATGCATTAATGATCTTACAGGAAATCATAGGCAACTTCTATGAATAATAATTATTATTATATTCAATTCAGTTCAATTCAATTTTATTTATATAGCGCTTTTTACAACGTAGCATTGTCTCAAGCTTTACAGTAATAGAATTATCTAAAAGGCCAATCCCAAGTTGAGCAAGCCCAGGGCGACAGTGGCAAGGAAAAACTCCCCAAATTGGTAGGAAGAAACCTTGGGAGGAACCAAGACTCAACAGGGGACCCAACCTCCATGGGCGGCCTAGATGTTACTTAGACAAATACTAAATGTATATTAAATTATAGGAAAATTAGTAAATAACAAATTATTAATAAAATGTAAATTAGTAGTAGAAAAAACTAAATAATAATTCAAATTATAAACCAAAATGAATCATTTCTTTGTTTTTAATCACTCAGTGCCAGTTTGGGGCGGCACGGGGGGTAGCACTGCTGCCTCACAACAAGAAGGTCCCGGGTTCAATCCCAGGGTGGAGCGGCTTGGGTTCTTTCTGTGTGGAGCCAGCATGTCCTCCCCGTGTCTGCATGGGTTTACTATGGTTTCCTCCCGCAGTCAAAAGACATGCGTGTTAGGTTAATTGGTGCCTCTAAATTGTCATTCACTTGTGTATGCAAACACCCCAGCCGTGTAACTGGAAACAGCCCGGATAAATCGGCACGGGTGGAGAAAGCAATGGCAAACTACTCCACTATCCTGCCTACTTCATGGATCACATCGAGGAAAGACAGAATCGTGTGGAGATTGATGACCCATCAAGTGACCGCGAGTCGGCCACGATTGTATGGTTAATCCAATCAGTCCCAGTTTGAGATGCGAGTTTTAATGCAAGAAACAAACATTTCCTTCACTATTTTTGAACATCTTCCTTATAAGGGCAGAATTCCAATGGCATCAGTCTGCCCTAGTAATCTATCACTAATGTGAACTCCTATAATTGAATGACAAACAGCGCACATCAAATGCATTGGCCTTGTCAAGACTATTTCCAAATTATGTTTGCCTTTTTTTTGCCATCCAAACTGTTAGGAATCTTTGGTACATGATTACGCAATCATTCCTGATAAGGACGTTTGACATTCGAATGGGGTTTTTTTTCTGCATTTAAGTGTCAGCTTTTCATTAGGTGTTTGATTTTTATTACCACCGCACTGTTTGACAGTAATGAGACATCGGTCGGTTCTGGACTAAGCCAGTATTTCTTGTTCTTTGTGAATCGATAGGTGACACCCTAACCCTTATCCAATACTGACGTATCCGGGCCTCGATGTTGTTTGATGCTTTGATGCTTTAATGCCTTCTGTAATTCCCACACCTGGGTCGATTTTAAAGCACGAAATCCCTCCCACATTTCTAAGCCACAGTGATACAAATATGCACATTTTGAATACGTCAAATCAGACCCCAGTTCAGTCCAGTCATCCTTCCTCCCATCCTGCCTTTCAAACCTCATTTGATTACCCTAAATCGTTCATTGTGGTAGTGACATCATGTTTTCTGGTGTACTAATTTGACAGCCTCCTTATTGGGTTAGTGTGCTAATTGGTATCTAGCCAGATTCTCTGTAGCTCGTTAGTCAGATTGTTGCTCAAGTGTCTGATTGCAGTTATCTTGTTAGCACATATTCCCGTGAAATAAAGAAGCTCTTTTTGTTAGTGTGCTCAGTAAATTAACTTTTGGATTTAGAAGCCATTACAAGTCATAAATATATTTATTTATTTAAAAAAAAAAATCACATCAGATACAGAAATGCTTTGACAGTGCAGCCTGTTATGACAAGCAGGAAATGCTTCATGGTAGAGCCGACCTGCAGAAGTTCAAACTGCACATCAGAATAAGCAAGAACGGTGATTTAAGCAAGTTTGGCACTATTATTGGCAGGAAATGGGTTGCTCTGAATATCTCAGACACTGCCAATTTACAGGGTGAGTCAAAACTCACAGGACATGCTATGTAACAGGCTTTTTGCAAATCTGCCAAAACCATTGTTAAGGTTTCTTCGTTGGGAGCTGTCCTTGGACGATCACTAAAGGGCTCGTCATCCACAGTCCTGGTTTCTCTGAATTTGGCTTTGAGGGATCTAACGGTGCTTTGTGAGATTGGTGATCTTTCTGGGTGTCGGTAATTGGAATATGTTGCTATGATACAGCAGCTGTGTTCTCTAGACATCAGAATCGTGAATGCCATCTTACCTGTGATGAACAACAAAAGTTTAGAACTTATAACTTTTGAACCGCTTTTGCCAATCTGTTTGAGACAATCAGTTTTTGAGACAATTCTTCTTTGATATTCTACACCATCACCATTATTCCCATTGGGAAAAACTTACCCTTGATCCAATTTGGTAGTTTTCAATAAGGAGGCCATGTTCTGGACATAACCTAAAACAGTGGGTCATTACAGAAATGCACGTAAATGCTTAGTGGTTACATACCATCTTCAAACACTTTTGTTATTATTAACTTTTTATATTTTCAGTAATTAAATAGTTCTTAATTATTAAATAATTACTAAGCACATTTTCCAAGGTAATCTGGCGTATCACCTCATGCTCCTTCAAGTACGATCAGTGGTACCACAGTTTGAGAACCACTGGCCTAAAAGTTAGACAACCTCACCCATTACTTACTGGGGTGTTTATATGTCATTTTTTTGTTTTGTCTCTAAAATAAAATAAAAATCTTTTGGCTCGCTTGGATTTTCATGCACAGCCATCTGTAGGGATTGCAGAAAATGATCTGAAAACGAGTAAAAAGCACCAGTTTTTAGAACAAACATACACTGTGCAGATTGCCTAGAGTGAGTACGTGATAAGAGCAGACACCTGAGGCTTTTCCCACAGCTGGAAGTATTTAATTTGTTCTCGTCCAAACCTAGCGGGGTTTTAAATATTTAAATATACACCTTCCACACCGTTTCCTCCTAAATGCATAGGTCTAGGTTTACATTTGATTTCTATTGCTGATCAGGTGCAGTGGTTTCCTTCCACAGTGCAAAATACAGACACATTCTAACAGCTCTTTAGATTTGTTCTGTTGAGCATCACCTTCAAATTGGACGGAAGTGAAAGATGCACAAAGCATTCTTCAATTGCCTCTGCCTGGTTAGGAATATTCCCCCAAAAATGCTCCCCCAAAAGAGTTTATTTATTAATACAATTATAACTAGATCAATCACAAATTAGGGGACCCTTCAAAATGAAATATCCCGTAATTAAATATCCTCTAATTTATGTGAGCAGTGGATATAAAATGACTTGCAGGATATTGCAGTCAATTATTCATGCTGTTCTGTTCACCCAAATCCAGAATTCCTTCAAGCAGTTTCCCAAACTGTTTATTTATTTATTTTTTTTTGCTTGGATCTTCTGTATACCTTGGAGATATCTGTCCTTGTCAGATGCATGATAATTTTTCTTTCCAAATGACAGTTGCAGTTTAGATTGGATGGTTGCCGATCTCTTGAAAAAAAAATACTCTTTCAGAAATGCTTGGCAGTGAGTTTTTGTTGGTTGCTTTCCTGTGGGACCTTTGCTGTGGATGATAATTGATTAAATGAAGAGCTCACTGGAGGGTTTTACTTAAATCCTTGTGTACAAACAATGCCCCAGTACTAGGGATGCACCAAAATGCAAATTGTCTGCAGAAAACAAAATTGATGGGTTTTTTTCCCCAATGGTTTCGCAGTTTACTCGAACTCAAACTTTTGATCGAATTAAATTGCACATGTGGTTTTGTGTCTTGGACATTGAATATACACCTCTCAAAAATGTATTATTGTGAGCAATATGTTTGCAATTGTGTAAATATACTTTTATAAATTTATGGTTGGACTCTTGCTTGGTTTGATTAATGTTAATTACTTAATTTGTTTAGTTACTAGGTAAATGTGCTAAACCACAGCTCTCATACAGAAGGGCTTCCATTTCCCCTCATATTCTTATATTAGCTACTGTCTACATTTTAGTTCATTTATCACAATTCAAAAAAAGCTCTGCACGTTACGGTATTCTTCCAAAAAGATACAGAAATCCAAAGAATCCAGACCTGTAAAAATTTTACTCGTGAAGAAGGCGTGATGCGATCAACAACTAGTACTCATTCTGCGTACTGAGAGAGACCCAGATGAACACCCAGTAAAAGCGATGTCATCATGGTGCACTCATTTCTCTAAACGAAGGTGCTAATGTTATTTATTTAATGTTTTTATTAAGTTATTTATCAAAACCCTTGCACTGTAGAACTGTGCGTCGACACAGCCGACATGTTTGCTGCATTCGCAAAGAGGGTCTCTAGCTAAATATTTGCATGCATCCCCATGTTTGTTGTATTGTATTTATTTGCTTTAGTATTTCGCTTGTGAACTCAAATTAAGTGTGCAACCAGCATTAACTTTATTCTTTGTCAATATTTACTAACTTGCCATTGAAACCGAACAGTTGAACAGTAATTTATCAGCTTTAATAGGCTCGGATATTAATCTGTAAACATTACTGATAGTAGGATTGTGGATGTGTGATTGCTTTGGGACAGTTAATCATTTTCAGTAAGCCATTATGAGATGTGGGTTTTTTTACACCTTAAATGTTAAATTATTTTGTATTTGACTTCTGACAAGAGTCTTCTTTAATAGTTTGGAACTGCTTCTACTTTTTAAGTTTTACACTGGCGTCATCTCCCCTTTCTCTGCAGCACACTCTGCAGTTGGAGAGCATGGCTCACTCCAAGAATCGAGCCACAGATGGCAAGATCACCTACCCGCCCGGGGTGAAGGAGATCTCCGATAAAATCTCCAAGGAGGAGATGGTGCGGAGGCTCAAGGTAAATCCTAGTTCATTAAGCCAAGGCTTATTCTAATAAGCATTTCTAATTCCATCTAATTATGCAAATCTCTTACATGGTTGGCACTGTACACAGTGAATAATATAGTGAATGCAGTGACTTGATGGTTGACCGTTGTTTCCTTTTATAGATGGTGGTAAAGACCTTTATGGACATGGACCAGGACTCTGAGGAGGAGAAGGAGCTGTATCTGAACCTGGCTCTGCACCTGGCCTCAGATTTCTTCCTTAAGCACCCAGACAAAGACGTCAGGCTACTGGTGGCCTGCTGCCTGGCTGATATTTTCCGTATCTATGCACCAGAGGCCCCTTACACATCGCCAGACAAGCTGAAGGTACGAGAACATTGTGAACGGGTAATGATTGTAAGATGCAGAATGCTTTGGTGTCTGTTTGGCTTTGGAATGGCTTTTTTTCTGGAGGTTACTCATAAATATGTATAGTGTTTTAGTTGTTATAATAATTAGCCATCCACTGATCAGATACCCTGGATCAGCACAGTTGCTCACCAGATTGGATATCAAACGAATGTGTCTGATACACTTTTACTGTCGTTTATTTGGTGCGGCTGCTTAAAGTGCCTTATTCGTAATGTAACACACATTAAAAGCACTTTGTTTTTATTAATAGAGCAGAAAGCTGTTACACGTAATAACTGAGAATGTTCGGGATATATCAGAGTTGTTAGCAAGCATGAAATCTGTCTGCCTCTGTCCATGCTGTGCGCAGTGCTTCAGAATAAAAGTCCTGTGCAGGAACTCTACAGTTTCAGCATTCCAAGCTTCAGTCTAACATCCAGAGAGTTTTGTCCACTGAAGTGCCAAGAAAGCCCTTTCACCTTTTTGTCCTTATTTCACGTCAGTGAATTTTGTGTAGGAAGTCACTAGGAAAGAGCTTAACCAACTTTGTGTTTACTGGATTACACCTGATTTACTTGTGAGGGGTGTCTATTGACTTAGTGTTACTCTGAACATGCGGGTCAGTACGAGAACATGAACTGTTCAGAATTGTGTAGGATACAGGCCACGTAAAATGGGAGCAACCTAGTGGTGTGCGATTATTGAAAAGAAACAATCTTGCAATTTGGGATTTTGTCAATAACAGTAATTAGACCATTCTTTGGAAATGTATATCATGAGTCTAACGCATTCAAAAGTTGTTTGAACCCATCTCTCTTGACCATTCATTCTGGCACCGTGTCTTGCGTGATGTAATCGACGACAGCGTTCATGTATTTCGATCTGCAACCTTTCTTGTAAGGCTCTTAGTATCCATGTAAACTCCTGTCAGGACCAGCCATTGATGCTGATGTGAAATAAACTAATACATAAATAAACTTGCTCATCAGCCATAACGTTAAAACACCCTGCTTAATATAAAATGCCAACATTTGACCCAGCGACACATGGAGTCCAGAAGACTTCTGAAGATGTTTTGTGGTATCCGGCACCCAAGAGAAGTCCTGTAAGTTGCAATATGGGCCTTCCATGGATCTAACTTTTGTCCAGCACGTCCCACATGATCAAACGAAGATTGGGGGGATTCTTTTTGTCATGTTCCTTAAACTATTCCTGAAAGAAGTAATCCACGAAGGTTGTACTAGATCTTCAACTGTGTTCTGATAGGTGATATCGTGCAAAAGTACCAACCTTATGCTCACTAGAGCATTACCTTATGAGTATTAGTCACTAAAGTCATGCCTGATCTGCCCAGTTGCCACACTTGGGTCCTTGAGCAAGGCCCTTAACCCACCATTGCCTGGATTGTAAGACTATATGAGTTGTAAGTCGCTCTGGATAAGTGCGTCTGCTAAATGCTGGAAATGGAAATGATCTGGGTGTGTGCGCATATGAGAGTGCATTCACACACGTCTCACAAAAATGTTTCATTTTGAAGTGTCCCCCATTTCTTGTGAGCAGTGTGTATATGTTTATTTATATGCATAGATATAGATATGTTGGAGTGACTTCAAAAGGATGTGGTAATTATCTGGCATTAATCTTGCCAAACTTAATTCATTATGATCATGTCAAAAAGAAGAATTAAGTCGTCTCCGAGTAATTGCAAAAGCAATATTCAATTAGCTGTGCAAGAAGAGCAGGGACAAGTCAAACAAGTTTCATTTCTGCATTTAAAAAGAATTTCTGCTGGTTTTCTAAAGCCTCTATCCTTTCCTGCTTCCAGGATATATTTATGTTCATAACTCGACAACTGAAAGGACTGGAGGACACTAAAAGCGCCCAGTTCAATCGATATTTCTACTTACTGGAGGTACGTGTCTAGATGCTCCTTTGTTTATTTTCGGTCTGCAGTGTACTGTCTGCTCATTATTTTTCTTTCTTTCCTTTTGTACAGAACATTGCTTGGGTGAAATCCTACAACATCTGCTTTGAATTGGAAGACAGCAATGAAATCTTCACTCAGTTATACAGAACGCTTTTCCAAGTGATCAAGTGAGTCTATATGAGTCCTATATGTGAAAGTCTTTGTGTGCACACGCGTGTCCACGTGTCGGATTATGACTTCGCTCCCACAATCTTGTTAATGCACACATCAGCTCGGAGCCTCCGTGTCTTCTCGGTGCTCGTAATTCATAAAGGCAGGTCCGTAGTTTACTGCACACTGATGTAATTGGAAAGTGGTGGTTTATTTATTATGGTGTAATGAGCTGTCAGCCTCCTGTCTGCTGATATTATTTCTCAGTGTGTCAGTGGTGCAAGTCCAAGGCAGGTCTTCCTTATTGGATACGCTCTGTACGAGCGGTCTGCAGCAGTTAGTGACGCTCATTCTGCAAAATGTTGAACGTAAGGAAGGACAAAACACTAGCGCTGTGATGAGTGAGTGAGTTTTAAAATAATCTTTCATTGGCTAACTACATTTCTGTGTTCACCAGCAAGCTTCATCCACTGTCTGCTGTCACGCAGGGTAAAACCTGGCAAAAATAAGGGTGTCACTTACACTTAGGATTTTCAACTTTGTGGTTAATAAATAAATAACTGATATAACACCAAATCATTTTTGGAATAACGTGACTGTTACCGGTTATAAAATTCACTGAAATCCGTTTTGATGTTCTGCAAATTACCATCTAGTGTGTTTAACCATGTTCCATTCCGTCAGAACTTCTCACAGAGACTGTACTTGAAGAAAAAAATATAATATCAGAGAAACAAAAACTTTAAATACAGATACAGCGCTTATGAGTGCTTTATGTTCAAACACTAAATTAAGCATTCATTTCAGCGGATGGACTGTTTTGGTGTAGGTGTTGAAGGTCCCAGGGGACAATAATCCTGTTGGGTTTTTTTGTTATTTATGTGTGCTTTTCCTTTTCACCTGCCAGCATGTGGTTTATTTTATTTAGCAGTGTTTTTTCTTTAATGAGTTAGCACTCAGTAGAGCTGAGGATCGGCTTTGCTTTGGTGTTTGTTAAAACTTATGAGTAGCTCCTAACTGATTTTCCTTATGTTGGTAATATTTTTTTAAACAACATAGTGTTTGCTTTTGTAGCATTACTTGCGTTAGATGAGTGTTACTTGCATTGTTGCTCAAGTTTGAGCCCTCCTAAATTAATTTCTCTATACATGATTGTTTGTCGAAATTTACATTATCAACCAAGCCTACAAAACATCCAGTGATTACGTTTTTATCTCAGTTTTATCTAGAGAAAGGATACACAGTCACAGTACACAGAGGATGAAGACTCAAAAAGGGACCAGACCTCTTTGAGCAGCTTAGATGATAAGAATGAAGATTTATCTAATTAATAAGTGTGTAGTAATAGTTTAAATAAAAAGAAGCTAAATAAATATTAACTGAGAACATGTTTAACAAAAATGGTTAATAATAATAATAAATTATTTAAGACTAAATAATTTAAATAGATATAAATATAATGATGCAGACAGAATAAATGCATAACGTTATAAATTTTGTGATAAAGTTTAAAATATGAATTGAATTACATTGCATAGAATTACAGTGGGTCCGTTATGTTGCATGTTATTCACTCAAATTACTCTCGTACCATCACTGCTCATGATTGTATTCATTCGAGTGTTTTATTTACTGTTTTGTTTGTAGCAATGGGCACAATCAGAAGGTGCACATGCACATGGTGGATCTGATGAGCTCCATCATCTGTGAGGGAGACTCTGTCTCTCAAGAGCTTCTTGACACCGTCTTAGTCAACTTGGTCCCAGCTCACAAGGTATGAGATTTAAATATGCTGTTTGACAGTCAAACTGCACAGAACTTTAACATTTACCGTTAACTCTGCATGGGTTTATCTGCAGAATCTCAACAAGCAGGCGTATGATCTGGCCAAAGCCTTACTGAAGAGGACAGCACAAGCCATCGAACCTTACATAACAAACGTGAGTCTTCTATCGTTGCTCTAACGTCAAGCAAAGGTACCCCTTTGTACCACACTGTAACACAGGGAGATGTAATGAAGTTCAGTCTGGCTACGGTCATCATTAGGTCTCACAGGTGCAGACAGCATTATGAAAACCTCCTCCTTCATTAAAAGCGAAACAGAGGTTGGATGTAGTGACGTGACAGTAGGCTGTGAAGGACTGTGCTGTCATCGGGCCACGGGACCATGTATTACTGCACTCAGTAATGAAATGTAATAAAAGTACACCTGTTCAACTGCTGAGTAATGCTAATATCGAATCAGCCAATCACACGGCAGCAACTCAATACATGTAGGTATGGAGACGTGGTCAAAATGACCTACTGAATTTCAAATCAGGTATCAGAATTGGGGGGGATTTTAGTGACTTTGAGTTTGACAGGGTTATTGGTGCCAACCGGGCTGTTCTGAGTACTGCTAAACTTCTGCACAACCTTCATTAGGGTATAGATAATTATGTGAAAAGAGAAAATATCTCGATAATATAGTGACCAGCAGTTCTCTGGGCCTAAACGAGTTGTTTGTGGCGGAGGTCAGATTCATTCTCTCGGCACTGATGCCATATAACACGATATTACCTGAAAATGCATAGGAAACTAAGAACACTTGTATAATGGTTTATTACATGTGAACTTTAGAACAACAAAAGTTCAAAATAAAACCATGTTACCATAAGTATTACTATAAAGGACTGGGGACTGCGATAGTACAGCGGGTAAGGCACTGGAATCTGGACTTAATGGTCCAGGGTTTAAATCCCACTGCTGGCACAGTTGGGTCCTTTAAGCAAGGCCCATAACCCACCATTGCTTGGATCATAAGACTGTTTGAGTTGTAAGACACTCTGGATAAGGGGCGTCTGCTAAATGTCATAAATCTAAACCATAATATAGGCATGGCATTGTTCAACAATCTAATTAGCTATAATTTTGTATGCAGTGTAGATGCACTGCTCAAAAACTAGGGAATATTTCATTATAGGTTATTTCTATTTGGGGCATCCCCTAATTTTTGTGAGCAGTGTATTTGTTCCGCTGGGATTAAGGACAAGAAATGTCTGAACACTTGAACAAACATAAATGAGATCTGGAGAGAAATTGCATATCAGTGAAATTGGGATCACCGATCATTTCTTTATTGACATGGATTCAGCACACTGTTCACAGGTGGCAAATCACAGATTGTTATTAGTTTTTTAATCAATGTGTTTGTGTTCTGAAGCTTTAGCCGGTCTGTGTTGCCGCCCCTGACCGTGATGGATGGAGATTTAATGTGCGGTCATGTTTTTTTTTTTTTTTTTCTTCTCCCCAGTTTTTTAACCAGGTGCTGATGTTGGGGAAGACTTCAGTTAGCGACCTGTCAGAGCACGTGTTCGACTTAATCCTGGAGCTGTATAACATCGACAGTCATCTACTCCTGTCTGTCCTGCCTCAGCTTGAGTTCAAACTTAAGGTTAAGTGAGAAAGCTGCTATCGAATGCAGTCCAACACATGATTTAAAGAATGACTGACAGCATTCATTCCCTCCTTTAATAGTGTTAAACATGGGGTAATGATAAACGATGGAAAGAAGCCATATGCACCCACTTTGTTAATGGTTCATACTGGTTAATCTACCTGCTATTTACATACAGATGACATTTTCTCTTGTTCTAGGCCACATTCACATATTTATTATGAATTACGTGGGCTGAATGAGGTTATGTTCAGCTAGCTGCTTCACTCATTTATATGATGCACTGTATATGTATTCCATGCCGTAAATATATGCACGTACGTCTTATTGCTTGTTGTGCAGACTTTATGAGTATGGAAATGGCGGTGCAGTAATCGGAATGCTGAACAGACTAAATTAGTTTTCTTCTTTCTAAATTGTGATCCAATGATCGTGACTCACCTTCACGCTGCTGTGCTTCCAAAGAAGATTCATGGTTATGTCTTTGCAGAGTAATGACAATGATGAACGCCTACAAGTCGTCAAGCTGTTGGCTAAAATGTTTGGGGCGAAGGATTCGGAGCTCGCCTCCCAGAACAAACCTCTGTGGCAGTGCTATCTCGGCAGGTAGAGTTTCTTCAGTCCTACAAGTTTGTTCTAATTTTTATGAGAAATCATGTTCAGATAAATAGAATAATTTCAGTAGAAATTACTTTGAATATGCTGACTTGCGTAATTCTTCTACAGTTTAAATGACCTTCTGGTTCATCTTTTCTGGGATTTACTCATCTTGATTACTGAGCACGCATCAAGACAAATACTTAAAATGTGCATATAATTGTGGACCTTATTAGTAGTCCAGTACCTTAACCGCTGCACCATCACAACTATTTCAGGAATTTCATAACTAAGTTGACCAACATTTGTTCTAAATCTTTTCTGTTAAGGAAAGACAATAGCACACCAGGATTAGTTTTATTCATATTCACATTCCTTTGCATGTAGATTTATTTCTGTTTTAAACCAAATCATTATCCAGGCTCCTGAAGGTTTGGTCACCAAATGAGGAGGAAAAGCAAAAGTAGATTTAGTATTTTGATAGCATCATTTGTCACAATTGATTTTTTTCATTTTTTTTTTAAAACACTGAAATTATTTATGTTTATGATATTCTGATCGGTTCTAAAACACTTCATAAAAAATCCTTCATAAAACCCTTAAATCATTTTTTTTCCATTCTCATTTGAAGACCAAATTGTTTAAAAAACAGTTGACTTCTTTTTCTTCCCTTCAACTGTTATTTCAGATGTTTGTTTGAGCTGCAGCAGATTCTCAGCAAAAATGATTCTCAGTCTTGTACAGAGAAGGGCAGTGCGAGCATGGAGAGTAAACACAAAAACAACTCAATAATAAATGAGGAGAACTAATGAAACAAACCAAAAGCGTAGGATTTTGCGCACTAACAAACCCCAAATTCGGTTTAAATAGCAGTGGGTAATGTGAAAGAAATGTGGCTTTAAACGAGATCCTCTGGTGTGTGAGAGAGCATGAGAAAGTCTGAGGGGAAATCTGGAAGGCTGGATACTGAGATGAATCGTTTCACACCAGGAGTCCAATCCAGAGATATTAAACAAGATATGAATCAGTCTTACTTTCTTGACTAACCGTAATTGTATTGACCAGGTATTAATTAAATATGTAGATTAGTTAATAAAATAAATGTTACTTTTCCTCTTAATCTGGTATTAGTGTATTAATGAACCCAGTCCCACCGTGCTCAGGTCCCTCCAGAGTGCAGAAACTCCCTCCATCATTCAGTTACTGGTATTAGGAGACAATGCGCCTCCAATAACGACTCCTTATCTTAAATCTATTTAGTTATTTAATTTACATTTATTTATTACTACTTTAGATTTTATTATTGTTTAATTTAATTACTTAATTTTACTATTACTACAACGTAATTATTTCAATTAACTTGCCACCCAAGGAGGACTGATCCCTTTTTGGCTTATTTTTTCTTTACACTGTCACCCTAGGCCTGCTCAATTTAGCATTGACCTATTAAGATAATATAATGTTGTTAAGCTGCTTTGAGACAATGCTCCATTGTAAAAAAAATAAGAAATTAATTTGACTTGGACTATTAATAATTCAATACTATTGTCTGTGGATTTAGCAGCAGAAAACAGATTTGCTATTATCAAATGAATTTGGCTCTTATTGTGTTACTATTGTTCATTTTACACTATTAAAATGGTCATATTTTACAGTAGTACTGTAGAACATTGTATTATTTGAGGACTACGGTCTATATGCAAGTTTGAATAACAATTAGACAACTAAATGGCTGAAAGATGATTTCTTGTACATAAAATTATAAAGACTGAAGAAAATTAATTAAAACAAATCAAAGTAGGACAGATGCGGTCTGCTTTGGTGAGGTAACATTTGTTCATGCTGCTTAGTACTTGCAGTGACAAAAAGCTTTAATATGCTTCTAATCAAAGACTTAATTTGTCAATCTAATCTTTTTACTTAGCCGTTGTGATCTTTGGATAGACTTGTGTATTTGTAATAATACCAAGCAAAAATAAAACCGATGGTGCAAACGGTTATATTAACAAGGTGTGCGTGCGTCCGTCCGTCCGTCCGTCCTGTTTCAGAGGACCCATGGGTGTTTGTGTAAATTTTAAACAAAACTTGCAATAACCAGAAAATAACCTGAGGAGCTGGTCTGACCTTTAAATAACCACAACACCTGTGAAAAGTATGTGATTTGTTAAATGTTTGTGTTTTCTAAGGTTTAACGATATCCACGTTCCTATTCGTCTGGAGTGTGTGAAGTTTGCCAGCCACTGTCTGATGAATCATCCCGACTTGGCCAAAGATCTCACGGGTGAAGGAGACGTCTCTTAAGAATATGGTAGATATTTTTGGGAATTGAAATCTCTTATTGACATATTTTACTGCCTTCTGTCTCCAGAGTATCTTAAAGTGAGGTCCCATGATCCAGAGGAAGCGATCCGGCATGATGTTATCGTGTCCATAGTGACTGCTTCCAAAAAGGACCTCTCATTGGTCAACGATCACTTGCTGAACTTTGTAAGAGAGAGGACGCTTGACAAAAGGGTGAGCACAGAGATTACAGGAGTGGTTAAGTCACTTTTTGCCTATTAGTTTGCAAACTGCATTACTTGTAGGCATACAATGCTAATTATCTGTAATATTGCCTTGTTTTTTATCTGAAGTGTGCAAGATGGTTGGAATCCTCTTTTACACCTTTTGTGGGACAGTAGGACCGTACAAAAAGTGTACATTTAATTGGGTCAAGAGTTTACTGTTCAATGGAAGATTTCAAGCTAATAGAGACCTACCTACTGTACGGTTCTGTTTACTCCTGTATGCTAGCAAAGATAACTTAAAATGCCAGGAATTCCTCCCAATTTACTGAAAACGAGGACCTGGAGATTAAAAGTCGAATGGCTTTTGTTGTGTGGACAAGGTTTGGTTTTTACAGCTTATCTGTAAAGATTAAGAGGATTCTGCTCATGATATCCACCCTTAATTAAAGCATCCACATCTGCGTTTTAATTAGGCAAAGTGTGTTAGTACCTGGTTGGATCCACTTTTGCCTTTAGAACTACTGCTTAATTCTTCATGGCATACATTCAACACTGACATTGACATGCAGGGGTGTATCACAATTATTGATTTTCCATTCAGTAAAAGGCATTGCGTTTTTATTTTGAGAGAGCAAATTAAGCATATCACTAATCCAGTCTCCTTTGTATTATGACCCTATTACCCTATCATGAAAAAGATGTGCTGTTTATGATGCGGGATTGCTCCACTGTTGTTCAAAGAATCCAAAGACATTAATGACAGTTTCGCATCACAATTGCACCCCTATTGACATGATGGACAACCAGAAACCTTGTCACTTAAGCCACCTTTCTTCCTCAGTCTGATTCTCCGTTTGAACTCCAGCAGGTCACCTTGACCACGTCTACTGCTGCTACTTTTCAATTCTCGTGAATTTTCTGAAGGTTTCGCTTTTATTGCTCTGTTGTATAAGCCATTGAATGAATACACTGCTGATTGACAGGCTCTATATTGCATTTCAGAATATTTATTTGGAACGAGTTTAATTTTTTCAACTACACATGCAGCATAAGTTAAAATAAAATAAAATCTGTTCTGAATTACACTAACAAATAATTGACATGCGTACCCCTGCCATGGGGTTTAATTCGTATCTTTTGAGCTTTAAATGTAGTGATATGTATATTGTCATTTTCAAAAATAAAATGCACTGGCATTTGTAATCTGTCTGAACCTGAACATTGGCCTGTTCTTAACATATGTCTAGTTGAAGTAGAATTCCTGAGACAATTCTGATCTTCTTTGATATGCTACATGACCACCTTCCCATTATGGGGAAAACTCGCTCTTGATCCAATATCTCAGCTTTCAAAATGCCTAAATAAAAGGGTATCCTGTGGCTTTGGACTTTGTACATATAATTACATCTAAGTATAAAGTCTTACAATCCAAGCAAATGTGGGTTAAGCTGCCAAGCTTTCACCAACAGCGGCAGCTTGACAGAAGTGGGATTTGAACACTGGACCTTCTGGACTGCTAGGCTACCACAGACTTATAACCAACCATGTTACAATAGTTGCTCTTTTTGAAATCTTCATTTCCTTATCTTCAGCTGTTTGTAAAGAATCCTTTGTCATGTTTCTTTTCCCTGTCATTTATACATGGTACAAACCCCACCCGCTACATGAGAAGCATTTATAACAAAGTACAACAAGATCAGGAAACGAAATGTAAACAAATATAAGAGCTATAGCCAAATCTTTGTTTCTGTTTTTATATATTGTATAATTGCATTATTCTGCCCAGCCCTAACCAAGCCTCTAGCACAAATGTACAGTAAAATGACCACCTCACACCTCAGACTGGATCAAAGCTGTTCTGATAATCATTCGTTTTGGCATCGATTTCCACAATGGTACTGTTTTCTGACTAGTTTTTAAAGGATGAGAGACACTAGCTTGTGATCTCTGTGTTTTTGGCCAGTCACTTTGAAGCATATTAGCTCTGTGCTTTCTCTCCAGGCCCACTCCATTTCACCTCCCTAATCTGATCTGCAGCCTCTTTGGGCTGCCAGGCAGAGGAGGCCAAATGAAATAAATTGAACCATAACTCTCATAAAGCTATTCTTCAGGCTTTGCAAAGCACACACAGACACAAACCTAATCGCTTCGTTTTCGGTACACCTGCATGACTGATGGCACCGCAAACACATTACAGCTCTGCTCATCCAACATGGCGAAAACCTTTTATGGAAACGTTATTTCAAATTGTAGCTGAATTGCTTTTCAGAGGTTATTTTATAGCTTTTTATGTTGATAATTGCAGTGGTCGTTATGTATGTTAACTTCTTCAGCAGAAAACCCTTAACATCAGTTAAAACATTTTCTCTTGGGACAGTGAAGATGTATTTCTATGCACAATGCTACGCACTTATTGATTATCCTCTAATGGTTGTTATTGCTAACTGCTAATGTTTTCTTTTTGCAGTGGAGGGTACGTAAAGAAGCTATGATGGGTCTCGCTCAGATTTATAAGAAGTACTCACTGCAGGCGGAGGCTGGGAAGGAAGCATCCAAACAGATCTCGTGGATCAAAGATAAACTGCTGCACATCTACTATCAGAACAGTATAGATGACCGGTGAGTGATGTGGTACCAGTCCTCACTTGTCTCTTTAATGCAGTCAGTCTAGTGTATTGCTTTGACCTGACGTGAAGTTTGAGGGGTTTAATTTTAGTGTATATATCATAACATGGACTACTGTAAACAGGCTTAAAACATGGCTTTAAATCACTACATTTCCCTGTGCTCTTCACTTTTTGTGTCTTATCAGCTTTCCATAGTAAAGTCAAAATATCATAAATTGGGCATAATCATAATACAGAGTACTCATTACTCTTTTCACCTTGTTCCCCTTTTGAGAAAGTCATTTCCTGGTTTTAACAGGGTCAACTTGACATCCCCATGTAAAAAGGGGGGGGGGGGAGAGATAATGTGCCTCCAAGGATTCAATAGCTTAAAGTGACTCTGTGTATCGGACCAAATAATGGACGATTATTTCTGTTTTACATTATTTTATTCCATATTTGATTTTTCTGTTTGAACAAGGAAATGTATATGTAGTCATTATACCGTTGCTAACACAACACAGTCTAATCTAAACATAAATCTAACAGTGCCCTCAGACTTTTGTATATATTTTAATGTACATGCTTTTAGCTTGTGATGGTCTTTGTGCTTTTCTACTTTGTAGAAGCATAAAACAGTATTAATGCACACACAATCAAAATGTACCATCCGTAATAATGACTTGCATGCAAAAATCAGATCATCTTGATTGCACTGACTGTACCGTTTATAATCATTTAGTGTAATATGAAGGACTTCAGTACTATAAGTTTGTTTTCTGTTGCTCTGTGGACTGAGACTCTTATGCCGTGTATGGACTGTGGTAGCCTAAGTTAAGGCTCTATCCTCTGCCAAGCTGCCCCTTTTGGTTCCTTGAGCAAGGCCCTTAAACCCCAACCGCTTGGATTGAAAATCATATACATTGTAAGCCATTTTGGATAAGAGCATGTAGCTTTTATAGCTACATGCTATGTTCAACTAATAGTTGTGAATATAAACTAGAGATGTAGCTTGACTTCTGAACTTGACTTTTTGGTCCATCCATTCACCGTGGAGAGACTTTTGGAAGGTTTTCAGTCCAGGGCAATAATGCGTTATCCTGCGTTCACATTATAATGTGACAATTCCACATAGGGTTACTGTTATTCCTGAACATCTTGGCTTTAGCATATTCAGAAAGTGCTTTGTCCTTTAGTGTAATGAAAGTGTCTCCCAAGGTCTGTGGTCTCATGCAGCAAAAGTGCATTACCATTTGAAATAGCCTGTCTCTCGCATAAGACGCGAACATGTTGCCATGGTAATACAACATGGTGCTTATTACAGTGTCCTAAAAAGCCATCACTTTTATACAAGCGACTTTATACAGCCTATATATGATATAATTTCTCTTTCTCTGTGGATATGCTCGGTTAGTGTTTAAGTGTCCATCTAGTCTAGAACAGTCCACTGTTTCAGCCATGAATGTAATTGTAGTTTCTTGAATTCATATTTGTAAGGAATTTGCCGTCTTGTAATGCGCTGTAATTAGCAAAGGATCGCACAAGACCATGTAGGCTCACGGTGTTTTTTTTTTTTTTACTCTATTTGTTTGAGACACTCCTCCGGTTATATGGTACGCTTTCCTGTAAGCATGCTTCTGTCAGCCCTTTAACATTCTGAATATGGCGATGCTCTGTGTCACTGAGAGAATAATGAGTATGGAGTGCCAGCCTATATACAGCGCTCTTCTTGAATACACATCCCCTGAAGCTCAGAGTAGCTGTAGGGGGAGACATCTGATATGATCAGTGAATTGCATGTCGTATATGGAGATGAATGGAGAATGTCATGAGTACCTGACTTCCTTAGGCTGTGCTCTTGTGTAGGATTTGATGTCTCTGTCATATGTTTGTGTTTTGATGATAAAATGTAACGTGCTTGATGGTGGCAGATTGCTCGTGGAAAGAATCTTCGCACAGTACATGGTGCCTCACAATCTAGAGACTACAGAACGGATGAAGTGCCTGTATTACCTTTATGCTACGCTGGACTCAAATGCAGTAAAGTAAGTCGTCCTCCAAGTTTTCACAAGTTCATCATCTAGTGTGTAAAAGTTGAAGACTGATTACTACCAGTGAGTGCGTTTACTCTCATTAAAAACCATGTAAACAGCATGCATTTCTCAGATCGGTTTAAGACCAAGGTAATTGGGTAGGGAGAGCTGGATTTGATCTCAGTAGTCTGATTTCTCAGTGGAAATGTGTATTTTCACTCCGAATTCACTTGTTTTTCATAGTCTGCGAATGAACGCAAAGTCCAGAAGCAGCTAGCTTAATCAAACATGGTTGACATGATCTGAACAATGCTAAGATACTTAGCTTCTGTTCGGCTTGATTCTCTTGAGGGATCTGGCAACCCAGGTATTAAAGGGAGCATCTGCAATACAGCTACTACAGCTCTGAAATGAAATATGCTTAAGGAAATTAAGAAATTAATTATTTTAATTAAAGTTTGACTTTTATATATCATCATTCATGAGATTATTGACTGGTTGCAAAAATAGAAATCTGATTATATAAGCCTGTTATTATTATATGTTATCATTGTATGGTTCCCTGTATCCGATTACTCCAGTGCATTTAAACTCGTGGATCGTATTACTAACAACCTGATTTACTGTGGCTAGTGGACTTTAAACACATGTAAATGCATTAAGAGAGAGTGTAGTAGAATTCTCTACACTACACTACACTTTGTACACAAGCACAGTTTGGTATTTACCAGGATATCTGTCATGCTAATGTCCAAGCTTTGCTTCATTCCGAAATGTAGCCTTGACACAGTAATTGTTGGACTATGTTGGCACAGCATTTAAGCTACTGGAGTATGGACCATAAAGTCTGGGTTTCAAACCCCAACGTTGCCAAGCTGCCACTTTTGGCCTTGAGCAAAATTGTTTAATAATAAGATTTTATAATGACAATTAAAAAACATCTTATCTTATAAGAACAATGAAATATTATAAAATGACAATTGGCATTTGAGAGAGTTTCAGAAATTCTGATTTTATTTTGTAATGCTGTTACCAGAGGTGGAATATGTAACAGTTAAACAGATTTAAAAGTCCAAGTCTTAACACATGTAATGGTAGTAAATATTAGTTATTTGAAACACTGGTACTTAGGAGTTCCTCTCATATTATTCCCTGTTGTCATTTCCCAGTACAAAAATTGCCTATTGCTGAACAAATCTTAATTAAGGAATGCTGCCGTCCTGTTCCAGAAATCATTGAGCTGTTAAGATTTAAGATCTCAAATAAGATTTAGCTACAGGTTTAAAAATCGTGCTCACATCTGATACTCCTTAATAGAAAGGTAGAGGATTCTATTGACTTGCCCTAAATCACTGGCACTTATTCCACATGCTTGTAATTTTTAATGAATTTGTATAGCCAAAGCCTGCATAATTTGTTTCTTGAAAGATGAAATGAAAGATTGTGGCTTAATGTTTCATTCCTTCAGAGCCCTTAATGAGATGTGGAAGTGCCAGAACATGCTGAGACACCATGTCAAAGATCTGCTGGATTTGGTGAAACAGCCAAAGGTAAAAAATAAAAATAAAAAAAAAAAAATTTACTCTAATGCTTATACTGTAATTTATTCTTCTCACGTGAGTACTGGGTTTAAATCTTGCACGTTTCTCCTTATAGTCGGACTCTTACAACAAAACAGTCTTCTCCAAAGTCATGGTCATCACAAGTAAGTGCCATATCTAATTCTTCCAGAACAATAGTGCAAAAAAAGCATGACAGAACCGACGTGCATTCTTTCTGGTTTTCCTAGGAAACCTGCCAGATCCGGGCAAGGCACAGGATTTTGTGAAGAAGCTGGCTCAGGTTCTGGAAGAGGATGACAAGATCAGGAAGCAGCTGGAAACACTCGTCAGCCCATCCTGCTCCTGCAAGCAGGCTGAGGTTTGCGTGGTAAGAACCTCTCTGATATTAACTCTTCTGCATGCTGGTCCCAGGGGACCTAAAGATTTGCTTTCTAATTAGGTTACTTTTGGTCTTGTAGACTCATGTGGTATAAATGATGTATAATGCAATGTTCCCTCTTATTCTGGAGCGGCGCGGGGAAAAAGAAAAACTCATAAAATTGCCCATAAATCAGTATTCCCACTTTGACAAGGAGTCCATGTAGCCTGTGTAACCTGCCATTAGCAAACCTGACATCTGTGATGAACTTTCTCTGTTTGTATTAGTTACGCTTTATAGATTTATGGCTGCTGCAGAGAAAATCTCTAATGCAAAATGAACAAAGGAGGTAAATTTTAACTGAAGAAAAGTTGATGTCAGGCTGGGCCAGAATCCTGAGACCAATGCAAATGGCAAACAAATTTCAACACTGTGCACTCTGAGAAACTGAATGGAGTTAATATCTTTAATGGAAAACATGAGGACGGCCAATACACGAGTGCCAAAGGGTCTTTGTATTTGCAAGTTGTGGTACAATGGATGAGCATCAAGAGAATATTTTTAAGAACTTTTTAAAAAAAACTTTTATCAAACAAATACCTGTCTGGTTTGGGGTGTTTTGGGGGTCTGACACCTGTCTTTGGAGATCATTGGGTACAGAAGGGTACACAAGTCACCATCAGGTCTAAAATTCCGGTCCCTGTGGCAGTGTAATAGTATGTTAAGGGTGTTTTACACCAATGGTGGACCTTCTTTTTGTTTATTTATCTTTGATTATATATATATATTTTTAATCAATTTATTTGGAAAAGTAAATTTTCAGCTCATTTTTAATGATGGAAAATTGCTCTCTGTTGATTTTTGGGAACTTTTGCTGGCAACAAATCCTCACAGACTAATGTCCAGCAGCTCCTGTATTTTCAGTCTGCCTCTCCTTTAGTAGCCTTTTCATATACTGCTAACAGAAACTTGGTGAATTTATTCTTATTATATCAGCTATTTTTTGGGAGCAGTGTACATGGTACTAGACGAGTAAAAACATGTTGGTTTTCTTTCTTTCTTTTGCCCTCGTTCTCTCTCTTACTCGGAACCACAGAGCTATTTTAATGTTCAGGTTTGGAACTAAGCTAATTAAATAGTAGTGATATTACGAATAATTAACAATCAATTGTAGTTGAGTAGAAGCTTAAACTTGATCAGCCTGAGCAGTTTCTGATGCATTTGACATTGTGGGTGCTTATTCATTCAGTTAGTGTTTAAGTAGTATTTATTATGTAGTAGTTTAGATAATAGTTTTATAAAGAGACTTTGTCTGTTTTTGGCTGGTGCCTAAAATATAACATCTCAATATTTCACTATTTTTCTTGGAACTTTTTTGTAGAATGAAGGAACTGCTGTGCTTTTCAAATGCTACCTTTGTACCAGAACAAGAGTAGCTTGCATTGTGGTTAGAGATCAAAAACCGCTCACATAATGATTATGCTTCCTCACTGTACCACACGGAGATGCAGACTCTAATTATTTCCTCTTCGAATCTGACTTCAGTGTTTTGAAAGCAAATCATTTTGGGTTGGGTTCGTGTTAGAGTTGAGTTAGAATGTAACAATAGCATGTTTTATCCTCATTTGTGGTCTTGTGGATTTCTGCAGAAAGAGATCACTAAAAAACTAGGCAGCCCCAAGCAGCCCAGCAACCCTTTCCTAGAGATGGTGAAGTTCTTGCTGGAGAGGATTGCTCCTGTCCATATTGACACAGAGTCCATCAGGTACATTAAAGTCCTACTGATTCCACCTGTAATCCTGCCACATTTCCCAAGCCGCAGCTTTACTATCTGGTTCCCTTCCACAGTGCACTTATCAAACAAGTGAACAAGTCCATAGAGGGAACAGCAGATGACGATGATGAAGGTGTTCCCACTGAGCAAGCAATCAGAGCTGGCCTGGAACTTCTCAAGGTAATAAAGGCCTCATTTTTAGGAGCACATTTGATTTTATCCACTGGTTTAAAAAGAGGACCATATGGCAATTATTTGTCCTTTGGCAATGAGAAAAGAACATACTGTAACTGGCTAAATTTAGATTATATATACTGATTAATATTAAGATTCCGATTACTTCACGGCACCTAGTTGGATCCCAACCTTAATGTTGCATGGTCTCCCCCCCCCCCCAATGTCCACATCTGATTCCTACAAAAATTCCAAGGACAAGCATTAGGTAGGGCTGTGCAATATTACCCAAATTTCATATCCCAATACAGACCATGATAACGGCACATATAGCACATCTACTGTAAATTAGGTCAATAAAGGTTTTTCATTTTTTAATGAAAATAACCCCATGAAAGACCGTATTAAAGTGTTGTTTTTAAGCATAGGACTAGCCGATTCCGATTTTTCTTTCTGTCTAAGAATTATAAATGAAGGCATACGCGAAGGAAACAAGGACAGAAACATGGTTGTTCAGCTTTAGTTTATAAAAAAAATTCTATCTAAGAATTCCTGCTTTATACAGTACGGTACTAAGCATTTTCATATTGTTTGAATGAATATTATTTTATGCAAAGTATGATTATGGTACTGCCTAGTTAATGGCTTTCAGTCAACATCCTGTGTCCCAAATGTAGTGAGGACGTTATAAGACTTTATCCCCACTTCAGACTCTCTGCTGGTTTGTATCTCCCAGCTGGTATCATATAGGAATTTATTTTGTGTTTGTTCTGTTATTTTGTACAGGCTTTAGGCATTTAAAGCAATGTTTATACTGTACTATTTATTGTCATTTCACATTTTATTCAACATACCGCTAGGCTTGGAACGACACCTTTAAGGGAATTATAATTTAGTTAATCAGTAAGGACAAAAACTAGTGTCACACGTCACATTTTATGTGATTTGTTTGATTATTTTAATGTCACGTGAGAAAATAATGAGGTTATGTCCCCTCAGGTTCTGTCCTTCACTCACCCTGTGTCCTTTCACTCGGCTGAGACGTTCGAGTCTTTACTCGGCTGTCTGAAGATGGACGACGAGAAGGTGGCAGAGGCTGCTCTGCAGATCTTCAAAAATACAGGTGGAAAGCTGGAGGAAAGCTTCCCACACATCAAATCGTGAGTGTGCTTCTGAGCTCTGATAAGGTTATCAAGCATGAGTGGCTGTAGGGGGAGAAATAGCTAAAGTGACTATTGGATTATTCACAGATTTAATTTGAGGCTTTAGCCTTTTGGGTCATTTAAGCCACAATCACTTTGCTGTAGTCTGCACAAATGTAGGATTAGGAATGCTAGCTTTCACATCTTTAATGTGTGCAGAGTTGAAGTTTTTTTTTTTTCTTCCCCACTAAACAATGCGTTTATGCCTTTTCCCCTCTTAGCGTTCTTTTACCAGTACTGCAGCACAAGGCCAAAAAAGGCCCTCCCCGCCAAGCCAAGTACGCCATCCGCTGCATCCATGCCATGTTCTCTAACAGAGACACCCACTTCGCACAGATTTTTGAGGTGAGCTTTCAAAAAGTGATCATTCAGCAAATCTGTTAAGAGACCTATCTGTATGGGACTGAAAGTCGAGGATGTTCTGAGGTCATTTCATGTTATCACTGGTGAGAAGTGTAAAAATCCAATCATTACTATGCCTCTAACTAAACTAAAACAAAACTAATGCACTCTGAATAGGGCTAATGTGTAATTCAATTTATAAAATAATCTTAAGTAATCTAATAATCTGCAGGGCTGTATGAATCATTCAGTAGTTACTTCTCTTTCTAATGATACGTGACCTGTAGTTGGTCGCAGCGTAAAAAGCCAAGAACATCAGCAGCAGACGTTTTACAGTCACTGTGTGACTCTAAAAAGAAATAACAGTGTATTATTTGGAACTTTCCTAAACAATGCTTGATGTGCTTGAACATTTCTTTACGTCAAACAAGTTTTTGTGATGAGACATTTTATCAAATCATAAACACATTTCTTTTCCAAGTGCTTTTCCTGTTTACCAAGATTCCAGTTATGCATTGATTTAAGCATTCTTTGCCAAAGCTTGTTTTGACCACAGAGCTGAATCTAAAACAAAGAAATGGGTTTTTTTTTTTTTTTTCATGCCATGCAAGAAATCATTTTATTACTGACAACTCACATTTCACTTATGTGATGTCTGTGGTTTATATACTGTAATTTCCATATCGGAGCGACAAGAATGCTTGGCAAGGTAAACATTGCTGTACTGTGTACACGCTATTGTTTATAAGTACATATGCTATGTCTGGATCTGCGTCTATAAAAGCTTTATTTTGTCTCCTCTTCACTCCAGTGCAGTTAAGAAATTCTAACTGAGCCTCTCTTGTTATAGCCACTGCATAAAAGTTTGGACACTGATAATATGGATCAGTTAATTACTCCTCTAACTACACTGGGCCACCTGGCCATGCTGGCCCCGGAGCAGTTTGCCGGACCGCTCAAGTCCCTGGTGGCCAATTTTATTGTTAAAGACCTGCTGATGAATGACAGGGTGAGTAGAAACACAAACGTACTGAGAAACTGGATGCCTTGTATAGTGTTTTCTCTAACAAGAGGTGTTCTGTCAGTAAAGACGGTTGTGGTTGTGCATGAATCCCATCTGATCAGACCTTATCAGACCTCTTTTGTCTCCTAAAGATTCCTGGCAAGAAAACTACCAAGCTCTGGGTTCCAGATGATGAAGTTTCTCCTGAAACACTAGCTAAGGTGGGGCACAACAGCACCTCATAAAATTCTTACCAGAGGAATGTCATAGTTTTAGCTGTTAGGGCATTTTTCGAACCCTGTTCCAGTTAATGTGAGCCTCACAGACATCATGATTACAATTCTGACGTGTGCAAAAATATACTACACTATGATGCTTGACACATTGCTCTGTATTTCCCCAGCAGCAGGGTTGAGTACCGTTTGCATTTTATTGATTCTGATTCGTCTTATTGATTACTGTTCATGTTGATTCCAAAATGGTGAAACAAATGTGTTTTTAGGTATAAAGAATATCTTTTTTTTTTATATTTCAATTTCAAAAGTAATCAGTTTCCGTTCTGCTTTTTTCTTCCCATTTAAACATACTATAAAGTAAACATTTTAGACATTTGAATGTTGCTTGATGTACTAAAGCTGTAACGTAGAAACAACTCGGTATTAGTTCTCATGATAAGTACTCTCTGCTGCTGAAATGACGAACATGTGGTCCATAAATGATGAGAGATTTGTTCATCAGTTCAGTGGTAGAGGTTTACTATCACCGAGAGACTTGGTTTTCTAGGTCATTGTACATTAAAGTACGTTAAACCATGTTTAGCTTTGTTCACATTAAGTGTTTTAGACTGCCCCAGCTAATTCGGCGTTTGTGCTAGGAGACCGCAGTCGGCCAAACCCGGTACACTGCTGAAACTCCTTTTCATGCTTGTGCCTCAGATGTTTCCGTTTCTGAGGTACAACAGATCAACTTTCCACACATACCGCACTTATCCTTTTCTATGAAAGTGGAGCTCAACTCTTGAACTTCCATTTTTCCTAATGCCATAGCAATGCGTATAAAAAAAAACCAAACAAACGTGATGACGTACGTGACCACATGATGCATCAGTCCTGGCAGATAATTATCTGACCTACGGACCTAAGTTTGCACTAATCACGGCTGTGTTTTAACAGCATAAAATGCATTAGCAGGAGCTGATAAGTGGAATCGACATGGTGGATATGGTGTTTTCTTAAGGAGTACCCTACCCAGCACTAAAGAAACTATTACCGTTTTCTAAACTTTCTATTCTGTATGTGAGCGGCACGGCGTTATCGCCGCCTCACAGCAAGAAGGTCCTGGGTCCAATCCCAGGGTGGAACGGTATTGGGTCCCGGCTCCTTTCTGTATGAAAGTCGTGGGTTTACTCCAGGTGCTCTGGTTTCCTCCCACAGCCCAAAGACATGCATGTTAGGGTAACTAATTACACTAAATTGGCTTGGGTGTGTGTATATATATTATATAATTATATATAATTAGTTCTGATATAACCTTTTATGTGTCGCTAAAATGGCCACTGATACCAAAAGCGACGTCAAGTAAACCAAATAAAGAAATAGAATCAATTGTTTGTGTGTACACACTGAATGCTCCTCACTCTCATGTTCAGATCGAGGGAATTAAGCTGATGGTGAGGTGGCTGCTTGGGGTGAAGAATAACCAGAGCAAGTCTGGAAACTCCACCCTGAGGATGCTGACTGCCATACTTAACAGTGATGGAGATCTGACTGAGCAGGGCAAGATGGGGTAAGTGCTCCCAAAACTTTTAGTATAGCCAACAGTGAGCAGTTGAGTCAGGGGGTTTGTCTATTTGCTTATATTTTTTAATTATGCGGCAGTACAAAAGTACACTTTTGGTTTCATTTTTACACATTGCATTTCACATATTTGATTGTTTTAGACCGCACCAGCGGCATTATTTATGGCTCTGAGAGTTGTTAATTCAATTCACATTCATTACTTGCTGTTAGCTAGTGGGCATGGGGAGGTCAATGAAACTTTTGGATTGTGTTTTGAATTCATTTCAATGCAATCAGTATCACGGAACTAATGATTTTGCTTTTCGCTTTCAGTATGTTAAAATGAGTAAATAACACGAGACTGAATAAATGGCGTGGGAACTTTTAATACCTTTTATAAAAGACTGTTTAAGTTAATGATTTTCGGCTCCGAGCTGTGCAGTGTGTGATGTAGGGAGTGACATGGCAGGAGTGATGAGTGCTGCAGGAGTGAGTCGCTGCATTGTGATAGAAGTATCTAATAAACTCCTCGGTTTACAATAAATTTAAACTTGCAATGTTCCTTATAATTGCACCAGACCTAAGATTAAATTGCAAACAAGAAATTGCACATTTTGAATTATTGTTCTTCAGAAATTCAGGTTTATTTTTGCTCGGTTAATTAAAACAGTGTGAAGATACAATAGAGCTTTTTCTAAACCTCTGTTTCTAGTGATGAATTTGAATTGAAATGGACCTATTGTTTGTTTGTTTTGTGAACAGGGAGCTTGGTTACACCCCACATACATTTAATTTCCCAATACCCACAGAGGCAGGGCAAGAGGTTAATGGATTTTGAGTGGATAAATAAATGCATTTGCCAGTTTATCTGCAACAAGAGGTTCAAATGAAAGGTTAAGTTATAATAGCTGCTTTGTTTGACAGGTTGGTGATTTCATGTACACGACTGCCAAAGATATTATTGAGATACATGCATAATACTTTGCTCTGTCTTTAGGAAGCCAGACATGTCACGTCTGCGTCTGGCAGCTGGCTGTGCAGTTCTGCGTTTGGCCCAAGAGCCGTGCTACCATGAGATCATCACTCTGGAGCAGTACCAGCTTTGTGCTCTCGTCATCAACGTAAGATTCGCTTCATACCCCTATATTGCTGCTCTTTGCTTCTTTATAGCCCCAGAGCGCTTAAGTCATATTTAATAGGCTTGCCTCTGCTGCTTTAATGGCTTGATACAGAGCAGAGTGACCTCAGTGTCAGAATCATGTGCTGCATCATTCCGTCAGTCCTGCCGCTGGTGTTATGAGACCATATGGTGCCCATTTTACTCGCTCCAGGCGAGCTCCTGTCAGATTGCACATTTAGACCGAATTTGATCCCGACGAGAGGTCGACAGAGTTCAAGTTCTCATCCACCTCTAAAGCGTGTTACACGATCCTCAGTTGTTGCTCGGCCACCTGCAAACCATGGTTTCCTCATGTTAATTACAGTCATGTCTGATTCACTCATGCTCTCCAGTCATTTCTTCATTCCTCTGCTCATTTCTGCATTAAGTCATTAAGGCGCCTCTGTCCTCAGGATGAGTGTTACCAGGTGCGACAGGCCTTTGCACAGAAGCTGCACAAGGGACTGTGTCGGCTGCGGCTGCCGCTGGAGTATCTGGCCGTGTTCGCCCTGTGCGCCAAAGATCCGGTGAAGGAGCGCAGGGCTCACGCTCGGCAGTGCCTGGTCAAAAACATCAACCTGCGCAGGGAATACCTCAAGCAGCACGCCGCAGTCAGCGGTGAGGCCACGCACACGCTCATACTTGCATTCATTACGCTGTAGGACTGGGAAGTTCGACCGTATCACAGTGTGGTTGATTTAAGCACTAACTCATTCGATAACTTCACTGTTATTAAAAATGTTGAACCATGTCAAACTCCATGCGGCATCCTATGGGTCATACCACACTAATTATAGTATAGCATACACTTTAATCTGTCATAGTACTAACATCTAGAGAAGCAACAACGCGACAGCCATTGAAAAGTTTAGACTGAATTCCAGCGAGTGGAAATGAACAGCTGCTCGAACTCAAAGCACACAAGCTCTGAACGTGCGTGGCTTTGATCTGGGCCCTTCAGATATAGGGTTCATGCAGGCATGTTTTGGTTGGTTGGGGCGGCACGGTGATTTGGTGGGTAGCACCGCTGCCTCACAGCAAAAAAGGTCCCAGGTTCAGTTCCAGGGTGGAGCGGCCTGGGTCCTTTCTGTGTGGAGTCTGCATCATTTCCTCCCTGTGTCTGTGTGAGTTTTACTCTGGGCACTGCAGTTTCCTTAAACAGTCTAAAGGTGTGTGTGTGTGTGTGTGTGTGTGTGTGTGTGTGTGTGTGTGTGTGTGTGTGTGTGTGTGTGTGTGTGTG
>JAUZST010013291.1:0-11088 GCA_034779995.1 Parotocinclus haroldoi
ATGACTCTTGACTCAACTCAAACTCTTCCCTAATGACTCTTGACTCGGACTCATCCCTAATGACTCTCGACTCGACTCGGACTCGTCCCTAATGACTCTTGACTCGACCCAAACTCTTCCCTAATGACTCTCGACTCGGACTCATCCCTAATGACTCTTGACTCGACTCAAACTCTTCCCTAATGACTCTTGACTCGGACTCATCCCTAATGACTCTCGACTCGACTCGGACTCATCCCTAATGACTCTCGACTCGACTCGACTCGTCCCTAATGACTCTCAACTCAAGCAGAAGTTTTCCTGTCAACATACCTTGTTTCTTCTACCATGGAAAATCCACCCACCACTTAGGTAAATTAATTAATTCATCTGCCTGCCATCAATCAACATAGCAACTAAACCAACCTACCAAGTGACCTACCTTCAAACTTCTCCAAAATACTTACAAACCAGCCTACCAACCAACATATTAACGAGCCTACCAACAATGAACCTATCAACCGATTCATCTTTCTACCATGTGACAGATCAACAAACTCACCAACTGAACCAACCAACCAATCAACAGTATCACCGAATTGCTCCCTATCAATGACTTATCTCACAACCACTCCAAACTACTAATCAACTAACCAAACTCTCTCCAAACCAGTCTAACTTCAAATGTCTCCAAACTACTAACCAACCAACCAAGCTCTCTCCAAACCAGTGTAACTTCAAATGTCTTTAAACTACTAGCCAACCAACCAATTAACCAAACTCTCTCCAAACCAGTCTAACTTCAAATGTCTCCAAACTACTAACCAACCAACCAATTAACCAAGCTCCCTCCAAACCAGTGTAACTTCAAATGTCTCCAAACTACTAACCAACCAACATAAACAGCATAAAACACCTAAACTTTATTAATGAAAAGAAAATCAGTCTGAAAATTTCTGATCTTTTGATGACATCAAGTATCTCCGAGGAGATGAGCTCTGGGATGAACTAGGAGCCTTTAATTCAGATCAAATGAGAATGGAGTCAAACGGCTACATAGAGCATGTAACCAAAAGTATCAGGACACCTCTACCTTACAGCTACAGGGGCTTTTACGATGCCCCAGTGTAAATCTATAATCGTTAATCAGGAGCAGGAGCAGCAGCTTTAACAGGAGGATCCACTCCTCTGGGAAGGCTTTCTACCCGATTTTGGACCGTGCCTGTTGGGTCTCTCCTGGCATTCACCAAATCCAGACTAGTCCATCAGACGCAGTTATAGTTAAGACCCAGTAAGCCACATCCCAATATGCCAAACAAGAAGGTAGCGGCTTTTTGAACGATGATAGATTTCCTAATTGTGTATCGGCTCCTAACCTCCTGCCTTCCCTGTTTGGCAGGGTAACGCTCGCTCGCCCTGCAGCATCTGTTCAGATTTTCCTCCGGTTCCAGCCGAAACAGATTTATATTTACACACGCACAAAAGAAAAAAAAAAAAAACACCTCCTGATGATCAGTGCACACAATGTGGATTCAAATAAAACCCCAAATTCCCTTCCCATGTTTAAGTATCATCATGATGCCAGATGGTTATGGAAATAAGAGAAGGGAAGAGCCGCTGACGTCATCACTCATTTCACGTCGGTACTAAAGCTCGGGGTGATAAAATCAAGACTTTAAATCAAACCCAACCATTCGGCCATAAAAGAAATCAGATTGATACCGGGGTTCGGAAAGGGCGCCGGCGCTTCTGCACCTCTAACGTTTTTCCGTCAGCAAATTCCGTGGCACAGGAAACATGATCCCCTTTCTCGTGGACAAAAAGACTTCATCGAGAGAACGATGCTCTGCTCTGTTCACACCTGGCTTCCAAAAGTACGTGGACACCCCAGCGTCGCTCCTGTCGGACGGTCCTTTGCACATTCAGCAGCCCCCACTCTTCCCGAGAAGGTTTCGTACAAGATTTCGGAGTGCGGCATTGCGCCCACTGCAAGGGGAATCCCCGAAGTCAGACTTAGAATCTGTGCTAAAGCGTTTGGACAGGGTTAGGTCAGAGGAGAACCAGGCGCTTCTCGCCAGGCCGGGCACCACGTCGAGGCCAAAAACGCAGATAGGCGGAAATCTCACTTTTCTAAAAACCCTGATACTCTTGAACCTGAACCCCGGCTGAACACCTGCCCCGCCCCGACGAGAAGCTCCTGCCCCTGGGACATTAAAGTGAACGTTAATTGTCCCCTTAATTCATTTAATGCATAAAAAAGACGGGGGCACGGGGGGGCTCGGTGGGGCGGCACCGCCTCCTCACGCCAAGAAAGTCCCGGGTTCGATCCCAGGGCGGGGCGGCCTGGGTCCTGTCTGTGTGTGGAGTCTGCACGTCCTACGTTTACTCCGGGTACTCCGGTTTCCCCCCACAATCCAAAGACATGCGTGTTAGGTTAATTGGTGCCTCTAAAGTGGCCCCACACAAAATTCGATTGATATTCGGACTGCGAGGCTGTTTTTATACCGCCTTTCTGAGACGTATCCATTCAGGAAGAAACGGCAAGAACGATAAAAATCACCGAACATGAACCCGGGTCTACATTTTTTTAGGAAAACGCCCCATTGGAGAATCCCTAAAAGCCGCCCCTCCCTCAAAATTCATGGACGGTGACCAGCGTGGGCACCAAGCAGGTTTTTTTTTTTTTGGTTCCGATTCCCATTCATGATGGATCGGCATGCATTTTCCTCCGGCGCTTCCACTCGGCGTTTCCTACATCCGTTTATTGGTTAGACGGAAAAAGAGACGCCGGAGTGCGGGAGCCGGGTGGTTGGGGGGTATTTCTATATTTCCTCGGGTACAGCTTAACAGAGTCGCTCCCCCGGCTGCTTTGCATCTCGCCCGGGCCGCTCCGTTCTTCCCAGCGGCGCCTAATAAGCCGGCGTGACCTCGGGGGGGGCCATGTGGAAATGAAAAAAGAAAAAAAAAAAAGCCTCTTGCTTCAGACGAAGGCGGCGGAGGAAACAATTTTCGGTAGAGCCATCCCTCCTCTCTTCAGCTGTCGGCGTGGAGCGGGCAGACGGGGACGTTTGTATAAGCCAGACGAGATTGAGACGGGGATAGTGGTGAGGCTGAATTGCTTATCCTTCAGCGTGCCCTTTCCTTTCAAACCATCATTTCTCAGAGTGATGTGACGGGAAGCAGGAGCTAACCTTCTGTACCGGCTATGGATGTAGCGTGAAAACAATATGGCACAAACACAACGTGATTCATCACACACGACGCTTGGCTTTGTATGAAAATGAATTGGAAGGGAAGTAGCTGCGGCCAGTTGTCTGATGGCCACCCCAGCTGAAGGGCGGTGCCAGGGCTTGAGCTCGTATTTTTGTGGTCTGTGCTTGTGCCGTCGCTTCCTCATGGACGGGCATTTCGTTCAGAAGAGACTGGTTTTTTTTTTTGCTTTCTGCTCGCTTTGGAGGCGATAGCCAGTTTTTAGCCAGTTGTTACTTTCTCAGTTTCCTCCTGTACCCCGTGTTATCCCAGTCAGGGTCATAAGGGGTCCAGGGACTATTCCAGATGTTTTTTTTTTTCCTGTTAAGACCTGTCTCAGGAGCTTCCTTACTTCCTGAGGAGAGTAAAGAAGAACCATCTATCTCCTCAAGATCCAAGCACGCCTTTACAGGTCTTTTTGAAATGATCCTCCTGCAAACACGTCTTAAGATGCCGGAACTACGACGGTACGGTTCCCTCTTCCTCCACAGCCGTGCTCTTGTAATACGGTGCAGCATGTGGTTTTGTATTGCCTGGACGTCCCTGGAAAAGATGCATCACAGACGAGTAAAGGACCCTTTTAGCAAGGGTCCGGACCCCCCCGACCCCGTACCATGATAGAGCCTGGCTTTTGGACTTGTTCCTCATAACAGTCTGGATGGTCCCTTATTCCAAAAAAAGATCTCTAATCCTGATTGGCCCGAGCACTATTCCCGTTTCCATGGTGACGGTCCATCCTAAGTCCCTCCGAGCCCAGAGGAGTGGGGGCGGAGCTTGTGGGCGTGGTTATAACAGGAGGCTTGTTGTTGGTACAGTAAAGTTGTAAGTGGTATTTATGAATGTAACTCTGTATTATAGAGCTTGATAAAGGTTGGATAAACTAATCCCTTACCCATGTGCTCCTATCAGATACTGATCGACCACCGTTCTGAGGGAGTGCCCAGAGATCACCCCTCTTCAGTTTAGGCTTCTCAGGACCGAAATTCCTTCAGATTCCGAACCGTTTAATGATATTATGGTCTGTAGAGACAGAAATATCCAAATCCCTTCCCGTCTTTCTTCCAGGAACATCGTTTATAAGCGTTCGTTGATAAACCGGAGGGAGTTCCTCTGATCATCTTTCCTCCTTTTCTGGACGCTGCTTTTGGACCCAATCACAATTACAATCCCCTTTTTGAAATCACATCGTTATGTTAGAGGCCTGAAATACAGGAATGTAAAAAAAAACCCAAAACGTACCCAGGTTTTTCCGGTTCGGTGTCGTCCCTGCTCCCGCTGCTTTGTATGAGGTAGGGAAGTATCTGACACTTGCTGGAGAACTTCTGGCAGTGCCTGATGCTAAACCCCGGGGTGCTCTCACCACGTCTCCCCAGGTGGATCCGTCTCCGTTTGAAGCGCTGTCCCATTGAAGACGTCGATGCGTCTCTGGAGGGTCCTGTCTTCGCGCGAGAGCGTAACTGAGCGGTGACGTCTCCGCTGGAGCTTTAGCGCCTCTGATCCACAGGGATCTCTTTATAATGTCTTCCTTCAGGTCCTGGCGCGAGGAAGCAGCGTGCCGTGGATGATCCCCAGTGAGAGTCGTCCGTCCTTGGAGAACGGAGGCGGAACCGAAATGGAGCAGCAAAACAGAACGTCTTCTCAACAGAACGCGCTTTCTCTTTGATTGCTTGAGCCTGGTATAAGTTTGAGGTATGACTCCAGTCAGCAGAGGCGTTTGGTTGGCCGAGTTCCGGGGTGAAATGTTTTTATTTATATGAGCTTAGCTTGGGCAGAACTTTGAGCAGGGGGCGGGTCTCTTTTTGAGTCTTGGTTCCTCCCAAGGTTTCTTCCTTCTACTTTCAGGGATTTTCCTTGCCACTGTCGCCCTGGGCTTGCTCAGTTTGGGTTTGACCTTTTAAGATCATATAAGATGGTAAAGCTGATTTAAGACGATGCTACGTTGTAAAAAGCGCTATAGAAAAAAATTTGAATTGAATGATTGATTGGGTTTGGGTCAGGTGACTTTTGGTCTGCTTGATCTTTTTTTTTGGGGGGGGGTCCTCACGCGGTTCCTGTGAAAGCTTTGAAGCATCTTGGGTCGTTGTCCTGCTTCTGATCATGGGCACTGTTTTGTATGTTCTCCCTCGTGTCTGTGTTCCAAAATGTTTTCCCGGCACTTACACACGCCCTGCTGTGTCCCACGTGTCCCTTCTAGTCCCTGGCCTCTTGCCACCCCTGAATTGGATTACGAGCCTACGAAAGTCAGTGAGCTCAGGAAGTGGTGCGGATTTGATTGACAGGACCCTTGCCGCTCTTTGAACGCCCGCTTGTCCGTTTTTGGCCCCTGCGTGCTTGTTTGCTTCTGAATGACAGCGCGTTGCGTTCGGGACCCCCAGGCCGCGTCACCAATTAATTTTCAACAAACAGTTTTCCCCCGCTGCCGGTGCGTGCCAGACACCGCGTCCCTCTTCCCCGTCTTGCTGTTCGAGATTGCTGTGTAATTGGCATCTCTTCCGAACGTGATTGCGAGGCGGGGACCCGAGAGGGACGGATTGACAGGTCAACGTCTGCGTGCGGCCGAATATAAAAACGCCATTTGTTCTGGGTAAACACCGCAGTGGGGGAATTGTCGGGCGCTGGCAGGGTGACGCCGGCGTTTTATTGTAGTCGCGCCGAATCCGAATACATTATGCATGAAAAGCGGGCCGCGGACCCACCGTGACCCGGAGCTCCGGCGCTGCCGGCACTCCAGCTTATTGGAGGTGCTGAAAGTTCATCTGAGTAAATAGCGTCGTGTGGAGAGCTCCTGTCAGTGCGGCCCGGCGGCGGCAAGCACGGCGCACAAAGAGTAGGATTATACATGGGTGCTGGCTGTCGTTTGGCACGCGCTAATCGTGCGTTACCTTTACCTAATCAGCTGGTGTTTGCTTTGCAGACGGGGAGCTGTGGCGCTCCCGCCACAGCGCTTTCTGTCCGGTAATAAATGCTAACGGAAGATCTTGAGGCGCGTGTGCATACTTTCGAGACTCGATCTGCTCTCTGTTAAAGAGCCTCAATGGCATCATTGTTCGGACGGGTCTGCAGTCGTGGCCTAAAGTTTTGAGAATAGCACAAAAACAATCAATGGTTTTTATGATGGCAACTTGTGTTGAGCCTCGATTGTAAACAGCAAAGACCAGATGAATTCGGTCCCTGCTATAAAAAAAATTGCTGCATTTCAGCTCTACGAAACGACCTGCCAACATCATGGTCTCTCTAGCTCAGGAGAAAAGGTTCATGAGGACTAGACAGCTGATATCACCCTGTCATGCTGATTAAAGGAGCGCGCTGGTTGCTTTAAGAGGGCAGTGGTGCTTTTAGGTTTTCTGCTGGTAACCATGGTTACCTCTAGGCTAACGTCATTACGTTTTATCAGAAGGGTTTCACCCTGATCATCCATTTATCAAATCATCCAAAACTTCAGAGTGCTTCGATTGTAATGAAGGTTTCAGGCGCCCAAGAAAGTCAAGCAAGCATCAGGACCCCTAAAAGTGATGCAGAAACGAGATCGGGTCACCACGAGGACATTTTACAAGCCATTTTCACGCAGAAAAATAAAAGCATTCTGTAATAGTATTCTGGTTCATTCTGGTTTAAATGAGATGATGCTGGATTATAATGGTTTGTACTGGTTCATAATGGTGCAGTGATTGGGTTTTTCAATTGTGCAGGTCTGTACTAATTGTTGTGCTGTTTATGTATTCCTGTTTGTTCTGGCTTTAATGGTGTGGTGTGGTGTGGTGTTGTGTGTTAGGGTTTATGATGTCCTTTGATGGTGTTGATTTATACTGGTTTGTTGTGCTTTATAATGGTTTGTGCTGGTTTATAACTGTGATGTGTTTGAGTTTATGAATTGTGCTGAGCTGTATTTCTTGGTGTGATGTTTGTCTATTCCGGTTTATACTGGTTTGTGCTGGTTTATGATGGTGTCGTGTTTGTGCATTTGGTTTTATGATGTTGGTTTATACTGGTTTTCATTGGTTTAAATGGGTTAAATGTTGGTTTGTGCTGGTTTATGATGGTGTCGTGTTTGTGCGTTTGGGTTTATGGTGTTGCTTTTTACTGGTCTGACTTGTTTACAGCTGGATTTGTGCTGGAGTGGTACTGGTCTGGAGCTAGATTATGCTTAAGAGCACTGGTGATGAATAATACAGCCTGGTTTATACTGGTCTTTGTGAGTCGTTTAGGGTTTGTGGTGTTGTGCTATCTCCAAACATGTCCCTTTCTGTCTGGACTCTGCAGGGCTGCATCGTCGTTGTTGTCGTTTCTTAAACACGGCGCTGCAGGGAAAGGACTTGGCGGCATTACAAATAAACGGCACGTGCATCGCTTTTGGTCTCTCAGTTGGGTGGCCCCTGCATCTGAGACCGCCGCCTCTCGCACATCTTTATCTAATCCATGCACACCCCTGTGCTGCTGCTGCAGAGCACGCCGGGATTTATGCAGGATCCATTGTGCGTCCGTCGAGCGCTCTGGTCCCCGGCCAGGCCTCGCATGTGCTCCGGATTACGTCTTTGAACCTCAGCAAGTTTGGATGCTTGAATCCAAAACAAAGCAAATGTTTATCCCATCAGAAGGATGTCTGTTGGTTCTGGGCTCATGGTGGTCCTCCGTGACTGATGCTTACACTTTTCTTGAACCCTGTGCCATAAGACATCGGCCTTCCTGTCCGGATGATGTCATGGCGCCTGCTGACGTTACCTGCGTGTCGACGTTCTCCGATGTTTGATCCTGCGCCGGTTCGTCATTGCCAGGTTTCCACTTTGGTGTTCCAGACGTGTGGTCTGAGTGCGAGTTATACTGGTCCTGGTTAATGGTGGGGATTTATGTTACACAATGCCAGTTTAGTCCTGGTCCTGCTGGACTGGCGCTGGATCAAGAACATCAGTGTTTTTTTTGAGGGGGGGGGGGGGTTAACTCTGTGCTCTTAATCAATAACTAACCACATTTTCTCTTTTCTCTCCGAGCTAAGGTTCCAGTACCAGTTCCAGCCACACACTTTAGCTCCACTCTACTGGTTTCCGTCTTCAGTAACCAGGGCCCGGGCCGCACCAGAGGGCAGTACCTCTCTCCATCCTTTGGTTGGCACGGGACGACGTGCCCCAAGGACTCCAGATCCTAAAGTGACTCTGGGTACCAGATTAAATAACGCCGATTATTTATTTTTTTACCCTTTTTTAATTCTTAAAATCTTACATTTAACTTCCGAGCCACCCAATCAGGTTCCTTTTTTGGGTCTTGGTTCTTCCAAGGTTTGGTTCCTTATAACGTTTAGGGTTTTCCCTTGCCACTGTCGCCCTGGGATTGGTTTTATAATCTAGAGTTAGAATCGACAATGCTCCGCTGTAAAAAGCGCTACAGACATAAACTGGACTTGGTTATGCTGACCTAGTACTAGTTAGTATCTGGTTAGTGTGGGTTATGGTTATGTGGTTATAGTTTATTCTGGTTTGTGTTGCTCTCTGATGGACTGGCGCTGAAATGGAGCTGCTTTATTCGGGTCTGGTGCTGGCTGATACTGGTTTGTGCTTATTTTTTAGACCCGTTGCTGGTTTATTCTGGTTTCGCCGTGCTTTCTACTGGAATAGTTCCTGAATGGTGCTACTTTGTGATGGGTTGTGGTTGTCCTTGTGCTGGTTTATACTGGGTATTCTGGAGCAAATAGAGCTGAGTTCTTCTGGCTTACACTGGTCTGGTGCTGCTGGTTTGTACTGGACTGAATAGAGATGAGTTCTTTTGCCTTACACCTGTACTGGTTTATACTGGGAAGTTCTGGTTCATATGGATACGGGACTGAATAGAGATATTCTGGCTAATATTTGTACTGGTTTGTAATGGGAAGCTCTGGTTTATACTGGATTTGTTAGAGATAAGTTATTCTGGCTTACACTTGTAGTGGTTCATACTGGGAAGTTCTGGTTTATACTGGACTAAACAAAGCTAACTTAATTTAATTTACACTTGTCTGGTGTTGGTGGTTTATACTGGACTGAATAGAGCAGAGTTATTCTGGTTTACTCTTGTACTGGTTTATACTGGACTGATTAGAACTGAGTTATTATAGCTTAGACTTGTACTGGTTTATACTGATCTGAATATATATGAGTTATTCTGGCTTGCACTTTTACTGGTTTGTACTGGGAAGCTCTGGTTTATACTGAACTGAACAGAGATAACTTAATTTAATTTACACTGGTCTGGTGTTGCTGGTTTATACTGGACTGAATAGAGCAGAGTTATTCTGGTTTACTCTTTTACTGGTTTATACTGGGAAGTTCTGGTTTATACTGGAGTGAATATATATATATGAGTTACTCTGCCTTACACTTGTACTGGTTCATACTGGGAAGTTCTGGTTTATACTGGACTGAATATATATGAGTTACTCTGGCTTACGCTTTAACTGGTTCATACTGGGAAGTTCTGACTTGTGTAGGTCAGTACTGGTTTGTACAAATTGAGTTTTTTTTTTTTTACTGGTTTGAATGTTTCGGTCTTTTTGCTTCCGTTCTTGTACAGCAGATTTATTATTTTAATTCAATTTCGTCCACTTTTTTTTAACCCAGACTGCTGTTTTTTGGGGTTTTTTTTTTGTTAATACCCAGTATCACCAGTTTCTCTGTATTCAGTACCAAAGTTGGACCGGGCGCACCCCATCTCTAACACATAACCCTAGATGAATCCTTCTGCTGAATCTGTCCTTCCTTCCTTTCCTCGAAGACGTTCTGGCCTCCATCGCTGATCTACAAAAGCCCCGTCTTTCACAAGCACCTCCCTCCTTTTAAAGATTTACAAAAATAATCCACGGAGCATGTGCACACAAGATGAAAGAGCTCAGTCATCTCCAACGCCACCTTTGTCTGGATAAACTCGAGGCGGAGAAATGTAAATGAACCCCCTTTTTTGTGTGTGTGTGTTATTTTTTTTTTTTTTAACCGTCCTTGCTCGACTCTCTGAAATCCAGAGATATCGTTTGTTAAATATACTGTGACCTAAAAAACCTCACAAAGAGGATAGAGGATTGTTATTAAGCGCCCATACTTTTGCTGCATCATCACAATATCATTCACATAACACTTTTACCTAAAGTCTCTAACCGCTGTCAGATCAAATGCCTTTTTTTCCCCTCCGCAGGTTTTTTTTTTTTAAGAGAGGAGATAAACAGCTTGGCTCTGACAGCCCGTGTTACTCTATCACATACCACAGGGGATTTTAATTCCAACCTGCAAAACTGTAATTGCTTCTCCGCCAAGCACTGGTGGATTGTGGGTAACAGACGGTGGAGGCTCTGTCAGCACTGTCCTATATGCTTTTTTCCTTCTACTGATGGGGTCTGGAGACCAATCAAAACCCCTCCTGCATGGAGAGCTGCCAAACCCCTCACTTAGAGTGAAGTCCTGCTGAAACGCCGCGCTCCTGCGTTACGTAAGAACCTCCGATCCGGTTCTCGGTTCCAAAAATGTCAGCAGGCCACCAGACAACTTGTGTTCAAGTGTTCATCTCCAGATGATTGTGTGGAGTTTTATACTGAATTGTTTTGGTTTCAGAAGGTTTGGTGGAGTTTTATACTGAATTGTTTTGGTTTGAGAAGGTTTTGGTGGAGTTTTATCCTGAATTGTTTGAGTTTAAGAAGGTTTGGTGAAGTTTTATGCTGAATTGTTTGAGTTTTAGAAGGTTTGGTGGAGTTTTATCCTGAATTGTTTTGGTTTGAGAAGGTTTGGTGGAGCTTTATCCTGAATTGTTTTGGTTTTAGACGGTTTGGTGGAGTTTTATGCTGAATTGTTTGAGTTTTAGAAGGTTTGGTGGAGTTTTATCCTGAATTGTTTTGGTTTGAGAAGGTTT
>JAUZST010013292.1:0-11088 GCA_034779995.1 Parotocinclus haroldoi
CTCTCTCTCTCTCTCTCTCTCTCTCTCTCTCTCTCTCTCTCTCTCTCTCTCTCTCTCTCTCTCTCTTTCTTTCTCTTACTCTCTCACTGTCTGTCTCCCTCCCTCTCTCTCTCTCTTTTTCTTTTGTTAGATGTAAAGCCTAACAGTTGAAACCAATTGTCTTTACACATGTCCTTTTAAACAGGCTTTCTGCCATGATATCTGTGCCACCATGCTCCTGAGATAAGTAAGAACAGGAGGAACATTAAGTCCTAGACCATTTCCCTTAAGTCCTGCCTTTCTTTTATAAGTAGGGGGAACACATCGGACCCGAAAGCTAACATTCCCCTGTCACTTGCTTCTTATTGAAGTCTTTAAAGGGGACATGGCATGCAACACTCACACAAGAAAACTCACTTTTTGCCTGCTTTTGTATTTTCACTTGAGTGTCTACTGCTCCTTTAAGCCCTCCAAGCGTAAATCCATCCGCTTTCTGTCAGTCAGATAAAAAGATTTTGGTGTCAGGAGTCATATGCTTCTACGAGCCGCTTCGATTTCTCCCTTATTGTTATGTCACGTTAGGGGGCACCACCCCTCACTGGTCAACCCCCACCAGAGTCCCACAAACCTTATACCAATGTTTATTAGCACATCTATTAATGAGAATGAAGCTGTAGATCAGAGCACATATTAAAATGAATACAAGCGATGAAATGAACGTTAAACGTGTAAGCTGCATTATGTAATTCCATCGAGCGCGAGAAGTGAGACGGTTCTGTACAGACAACCGAGGGATATTTTCAGTCGTCTTTGTTGAAATGTAAAGTATTTAATTAACCGTCTGAGTTTGCACTGCTGATTAGCTGCAAGCCAGCTTTGCTTCACAACCCCGGCTGCTGAGTCAGACCCAATCAACTGATTTATATATGTGTGTGTGTGTGTGTCCTGCATGCTGGGGTGTGTGTGAGTACTCCAGGCGATCTACACGGTCTGTGAGGAAACAGCGGTTTTTAACTACGCAGAGTATGAGCACAAGGTTTGCAAGATTGTGAAGATGTGGAGAAATATGGGACCATATTAATCACCATTAAGCTGATGACCTAGTATAAGTATGAAACGAGATACTGTACAGGTACAGGAGCAGAGGCGGGAGTTAAAAAGCAGCAGTCCATCATTCGCTCAACAGCTTACTAGCTTATGTTCGTGCGTTCGCTGGCTCGTTAGCTCATGTTCGGACCAGAGACTGTTCTAACTTGGTTGCAGTGTTCAGAGCCTCTTTGCGGATGGCTTTCCTCTACTTATTTGTAACAAGCTGTAAAGGTTGTCTGTAAGTTTATGTACCTGTCCTATTGTAAGTAGTACTCCCTGTGTATTCTCTCAAATTAGTTGTTTCAATCACTTGTGTCTTCAGCAGTATCTGTGATGCATGAAAAATATATTTGAAAAATCCAGAAAATCACGTTGTAGGACTTTTAAAGAATTGGTGGAAAACAAATATTTGGTCAATGACAAAAGTTCAACTCAATAATTTGTAACTCAACTCCCTCCACAAATGTTCTATGGAATTGAGGTCTGGAGACTGGCTAGGCCACTCCAGGACCTTGAAATGCTTTTTACGGGGACACGCCTTCGTTGTCCGAGCGGTGTGTTTGGCATCGTTGTCATGCTGGAAAACCCAGCCACGTTCCATCGAGGTTTTGGCTTAAAATCTCACAATACATGACCCCGTTCCTTTTTTTCCTTAACACGGGTCAGTCGTCCCGTCCCCTTTGCAGAAAAACAGCGCCAAAGCACGATGCTCCACCCCCATGCTTCACAGTAGGTATGGTGATTTTGGGATGCAACTCAGCATTATTCTTTTTCCAAACACGAGTTAACTTTTCACCAAAAAGTTCATTTTTGGTTTCATCTGACCACATGATATTCGCCGAATCCTCTTCTGGGTCATCCCTACGCTCTCTGGCAAACTTCAGTCCTTAGACAGAAGTACTGGAAAATTTATATTTAAATGCACTTTAATAAATTAGTACATTTCGTTGCATGGGGAACAGCAGTGCCAAGACCTTTTTTTTTTAGGCCTGTACCTATGTGCATTGTTTGACGAGTGCTTATTGTATAAACGTGTCTAATCCTTGAGTAAATCATTTTCATTATCTCCCATCTAGCGAAGACAGCTTGCTTAATTTATTCTGTAATTACATGTGGTAATGTCGTCTGGAACCATGCACTGTCAAAACAGCTGTGATTTCTACTAAAAACACATTATTAAGAACAAATTAGCCAAACAATGCCAGGTTTATCTTTTTTTTCCAAGTAGTTTGCTAGTTTGCAGTTTAGTACATGGCTGTATTGTAGAGAGTCGGGTTTTTATCTTTGGCGTTCCAAGGACATTAATGTTAAAGATCTTCAGGGCCACCCTGGTTGGCATAATAAGGTAAAACAACAGCTTTTATTGCTAGAACTTGCTCAGCATTTACAGCAATTTTATATACAAATGCTTTACTCAGCCAGCGTGGGCGGCACGGGGGACTCGGTGGGTAGCTGATACTGTAGCACTGCTGGCTCACAGCAAGAAGGTCCTGGGTTCAATCCCAGGGTGGAGCGTCTAGGGTCCTTTCTGTCTGTAGTCTGCATGGGTTTCCTCCGGATAGTTCGATTTCCTTCATAGTTTTTACAGTCCAAAGACATGCATATTAGGTTAATCGATCAATAAATTGGCATTGAGTGTGTGTGTGTGTGTGTGTGTGTGTGTGTGTATATATATGTGTATATATAGTCTTGAGATAACCTTGTGTGTAGATATAACCTTGTGTGTGTTGCTGAAATGGACACTGGTGCTGATAGTGACATTAAAGAAACCAAATAAACGAAAAATACTCACTCAGCATAATTTTATGGATCTTTTCAGTAATGTGAGGCATCAGGAGACTCTGCTGACAGTACACACACATGACCGTCCACTCCTGATCCTTTGTAATATGCCTGAATGCAATAGCTGCTCTAAACCAAACTTTAGAAAAAGCCTGACCTGGATAGAAAGGGAGTCACAAACCACTGTTAAACTGCGCTCTATTACCGAATCTAACTGGTTTATATACATCCATGATGCCACATCCCGACGCCGCTCTATTGGATTGGGATCTGGTGACTGTGGAGGCTGTTTGAGCAACAGGGAACTCATCGTGTTCAAAGACCTGTTTGAGATTATTTGTGCTACCTTCAGCCATAAAGTAGCCATAAGAGTGTTCATAAAGGGATGCACATGGTCAGCAACAATACTCAGGTAGGCTTTGGTGCGTTAACGATGCCCAGTTGGTATTAAGGGACCCAAAGTGTGCAAAGGAAATATCCCCCACATTATACACCACCAGCAGCCTGAACTGTTGATGCAAGTTTTTTTTTTTATACTAAAGTTTCATTCTAACATGCAAAGAATTTAAGACTCATCAGACCAGGCAACATTTTTTCAGTTTTCTGCCGTCCACATTGGGTTGAGCCTGTATGAATTGTACCCAGTACTTGATGTGTTCTTCTGCTGCTGTAGCCCATCTGCTTCAAGGTATGACACGTTGTTTGTTCAGATATGTTCTTCTGCATACCTTGATTCGAACAAGTGGTTATTTGTCTTGCTGCTACCCTTCTATCAGCTCACATTAGTCTGGCCATTCTTCTCTGACCTCCTCTGGCATCAGAGAAACCAGGAAACTACCCTCCCTGGATTCTTTGTTTTTAACCATTCCCTGTAAACCTAGAGATGGAGCTCTGTGAAAAACCCCAGTAGATCAGTAGCTCCTGAAATACTCAGATCAGCCGCTCGAAGTTTAAAGTCACTTAAATCACCTTTCTCCCCCCTTTGTGATGCTCGGTTTGAACTTCAGTGGATAATCTTGATCAGAGTTGTTGCCATGAGATTGGCTGATTAGATATTTGTCATGTTCTTAATAATAAAGAAATCCAGATACTGTATTTTATTGTGCTAAATCTCTTCTGAGTGATAAGACTTCTGATAAGATATGAGAACATTAGGGCAAGATGCTAAATTCTTGTGTAAGTCGGTCATCCATGCTTCAAAGTATTCATTAAAAGTGGAGGCTTGACGTTGCCAAGTTAATTTAGCCAACCCTGATTGTCTAATTGCTTACAAATAAGGCCAAGTCAGTTCATTACACTATGGCTGGTGCAACAGAGTGATCTCTATCTGTCTCCACTCTCAGGGGGAAAACAAAGAAGAGATCTATACATACAAACAACACAAGTCCATGAACCTCATTATAATGTGGCCTTGGGCAGTTTGAAGTGGACTCGCCACACTTTGGCGGTGGTTTAGCCAGCAGCTGAGGATAGATTTTGTGTATGAAAGCTGTGGTTCTGGTTGCTTCGGGAATACCAAAACGGCTGCTATAGAGTGGCTATTAAAAAAATCATCAAACCGTGTCACATCCCTCACCTTTAGTCATATTTGTTTCAGACACCAATAGTTTTAAATGGCCCAAAGAGGAGAATGGAGTAAAGACTTAAAAATGTTCATAATTGAAAAGTGAAAACTGAGCAGGCCATGTTTAGATGGTTTGCTTTTATCAAATAATTATATGGGCCATTTTGGTCCAAAAGGAACTGTCAGATATGATAACTGTAAGCCTGTGACGGAATTCATTTTGCGAGAGTTCCCTGGATGGGATGCCAATTAAATATGAATGTCTACGTTGGCCCACCAACAGAATTTTAAGGTCTTTTGTGTTTTTTTTATTATTATTTTAAAGAGCTTGGCCGTTACGGCGAAGGGCTTTTAATGGTGGCGATCGCCAAACCTGCACAATAGTAAAAAAAAGTAACACAAAGTGGAGCCATAAGTGCACAATAAACCAGAATCGAATACAGTTCGAATAAAGTCCTCAGTTCCGAACCCCGGATGGAGCTTGAAACGTGGAGGTGGGCGGATCCATGTTATCGCTCTGTGTATTTCTGCCAGCCGTAGCCCGATGAGTAGAGTCATTAATTAAATGGTTGTCCATTGTTTTTAAGATGCAATGAACGTTTTTGCGTTCTTATTTTTCAGCCTCAACTCGAACTCGAACTCTATATGCTCATTCTTTGCTTACTTCGGTGTCGTATTTAGGACCTGTTGATGACTGATACCCCCAACGGATGCAGGACCTTGTAGTCCACACTGCACCTCTGTAATTTATGGCTGGTGAGGCAGCAATCGATGGGGAGAAATACTATTGATCAGTGAAACTCTTTACCCGTTTAGCCCTCTAACACACAAACACACACTCTCTCTCTTGCTGATATTTCCATTCTGTGAATGTTTCTGCTGTGCTGCGCTGTGTTTAACAGCTCTCTGGTGCTGAGCAGCAACCAGTTTCGTTCATAATTGCTCACACAGAAGGAGGTTACCGTGATTGGCACTTTACTATTCAGAAACAGCAAACTTTCCGGCTGCAGGAAAAGCCCTCTTGCAGGGGATCATGTACTGAAGCACTTAGCACTTTGTTAAAAGACATCATATCTAGTTGAGCTCAACTGATAGAAGCATGAGGAGCATGTGTATCATAATCATGTACTTCCTTCATCAGAGGATGAAAATGATCATTATCATATATTATCATGATTAAGTACCTATGTGTAAATAAGAATTTATGCACAGGAGAAAGTAACGAACGCATAAGAGACTCTAAACCGAAAGGCTTCAGAAGTTTCAGTTAAATAGGAACATAAATATAAACCCTAGATGTTTGGAGGTATTTTGTTTTTTTTTCTTATTGCATTTAACATGTTAGCTTGAATTAGGTCAAGTCAAACTTGATAATTCTCTTTTTACCTAGTGTTACTCTTGAGTCTAGGTCTGAGGAAGAAAAATAGGCAATGGAGGAACACTAGGGGAAAACTAAATCAGATTTGTTTTATTTCCATTTTATCATTCACTTGTGGGTAATCAAATATAATATATTGTTATATATATGAAATATCCCAATGAGTGATGTTTTTGTTGAGATGTTGATCACACAAGACTTGCATAGAGATACAGAACATTGGTAAAGATGTTCCTTGTGTTTATGAAACCTTACAGCAACAACATAACAGCCTGTCACACAAACAAAGTTATCATTTTGTATTAAGGGGTACCAACGGCCCTGAAACAGAATAGTCTCTACCTTGACTTCCTGAGGCAAATGAAACGTACCAGTATCAGTGTGTATTCATTTCATGTTGCAGGTTAATAATTTACTAGATCTTCGTTTCTTTGATACGGAGCCACAGTGCAATACTTGAGGAAGAGGCTAAAAATAAGTTTCGTCCCAACTGTAGGAGAGCTAAATCCTTATTATTAAACTAATGATCAATAAAAAATCAAATAAATGCTAAAGTGCATATATGTATATATATACACATATACATATACATATACATATATACACATATACATATATACACATATACATATACATATACATATACATATATACACATATACATATACATACACATATACATATACATATATACACATATACATATACATATATACACATACACATATACATATACATATATACACATATACATATATACACATATCTTTAAAAACTGGAAACTGGAGTATCCGGCATAAACCCACACAGACACACCCAGTTAGCTGAATGTATAGATGGATGGTTGGATGGTTGAATGATGGATGGATTGATGGTTGGATGATGGATGGATTGATGGTAGGATGATGGATGGATTAATGGTTTGATGGATTATGTGATGGTTGGATAATGGGTGGATTGATGGAAGGGTTGATGGAAGGGTTGATGGATGGATGAATGGTTGGATGATGGAAGGATTGATGGATGGAGGAATGGTTGGATGATGGAAGGATTGATGGATGAATTGCTGGTTGGATGATGGATGGATTGATGGTTGGATAATGGAAGGATTGATGGATGGATGATGGAAGGATTGATGGATGGATGATGGATGGATTGATGGATGAATGGATGGATGATGGAAGGATTGATGGATGGATGAATGTTGTATGATGGAAGGGTTGATGGATGGATGAATGGTTGTATGATGGAAGGATTGATGGATGGATAATGGATGGATTGATGGATGAATTGCTGGTTTTTATGATGGATGGATTGATGGTTGGATGATGAAAGGATTGATGGATGGATGATGGAAGGATTGATGGATGGATGATGGAAGGATTGATGGATGAATGGATGGATGATGGAAGGATTGATGGATGGATGATGGATGGATTGATGGATGGATGAATGGACAGATGATGGAAGGACTGATGGATGGATGATGGATGGATTGATGGTTGAATGATGAAAGGATTGATGGAAGGATTGATGGATGGATGGATGATGGAAGGATTGATGGATGGATGAATGGTTGGATGATTGAAGGATTGATGGATGGATGATGGATGGATTGATGGATGGATGAATCGATGGATAATGGAAGGACTGATGGATGGATGAATGGTTGTATGATGGAAGGATTGATGGATGGATGATGGATGGATTGATGGTTGGATGATGAAAGGATTGATGGAAGGATTGATGGATGGATGATGAAAGGATTGATGGAAGGATTGATGGATGGATGAATGGTTGGATGATGGATGGATGAATGGTTGGATGATGGATGGCTTAGCAGTAAAATAACAGAGCGAAGGTTATGCTATCACCGCATATCTCCCTTAGGTTTGGCATGTGATGTCAATTCGTCAGTCTGTCTGAAGATGATGAGATACGTGGTTACATGAGGTTACATGTTAGAAGAAGGGAAAGAAGTAATCTGCATCCTGTTTGACACATGGACACGTTACATTTCTCCTTCATAGCTACATTGGGTCTTTTTGATGTCCTTGGGTCCTCTCTGACACCCCTGAGTTCCATATTGGGTCGTAGCAAAAGGCAGTAGGGAAAATGGCAGACGATTAGGCGTTCAATGGACCCAGTGACAATGTTGCAGGCTCCCAGACTTCACTCAGATGGCTAAATCATTTCATTGCCATCTGAGACAGAGCTACAGCCCTCCAGGTGCCATTTTTTCTTTACTCGAGCAACGCCAAAAAATCTGAAACAGATTCCCCTAGCACACTTTGGTTCCGAATTTTACACCACTGCATGAGTGCTGCTGAATTCTTAGGAAAAAATACAGCTTTATTCTGCTTTACTGTTTCTGATGAATAATTCACGATTTGGGGTTTCCTTTATCTTTCCAGTGCTATTTCTTATTTCAATATGAACAGCTTTGTCTTTTTTCCTTTCATCAAACACATTCAAATACAAGGTTTATGACAACAACAATAATAGTAATAATAATAATAACTGTCATCATCATAATCATAAATACAACAATGACAACAACAACAACAACAATAATAATAATAATAATAACTGTCATCATCATAATTATAAATACAACAATGACAACAACAACAACAACAACAATAATAATAATAATAATAATAATAATAATAATAATAATAAAAATAATAACTGTCGTCATCATAATCATAAATACAACAACAACAACAATATTAATAATAGTAATAATAATAATAATAATAACTGTCGTCATCATAATCATAAATACAACAACAACAACAACAACAACAACAACAATAATAATAATAATAATAATAATAATAATAATAATAATAATAATGTCATCATCATAATCATAAATACAACAACAATAATACTGATATTAATAATAATAATAGTAATAATAATAAACGAAATAATGATAATAATAACAAGATGGTAGTGTTATTATCATTATCATTAGTATTATTACTACTATTTTTTAATGAGTACGAAGTTCATTTTTAATTATTGATAATTTTATGATAATAATGATAAAGAGGTCATTTCCTGTAAATGCATATTACATTTTTTTAAACCTTTACTTTTTGTCCCCTGTAGCTTTGTGCCGTTATTACAGTTATAAAATGAAATAGTACAGTATAGTATTTTATTTATGATATATAATGTTTTACTGCAGATTCATTTGATAGAAAATTCTGTTTTTGTGATGAATTAGTGATGAAGCTCGTTTGACCGTTTAGACTCTACTACTGGCGAGAGAGCAGACGGCAGTAAAACTGTGAATGTGCTGGCCGGGGGGGGTTTCGTTGTTTTCAGTATATATTTTTGAGCCTTGCCCTTTTCTTAAAGTCTGTCCCCATTTTTTATTTCACAAGCCTACAATGAGTTTGCAGGTTTATAAAGCAGGACCCTATTTTATTTCCTTTATTATTGCGAGATTGTATGACTTGGTGATGAAGTCACTTTTTAAAGGTTATTCTGCCTTGCATGGTCACAGTTAGAAGATGCAAACTCATTTTCTTTTCCAGTCTTTCCCCATTTTACCTTTAGTAAAAATACACTATATTTATTTATATTTTTTTTTCTGTTCTGTTTTTCTTTTCTGTTTCATCGTTGTTCTTTAGTCATTTTTGAGTTATTAAAGCTGTATGTATTTGTATATTTAGTTTCTTTATTATTTTGTTATCCACCAAGTAATAACCTATTTACTCATTTCTTGATGTGCCTGTTTGCTAATAGGCTGTTCCTGTGCAATAGAAATACATTGCATTTCCTCCTTGCTTTAAAAGGAAGCCTAGGGAGTGTGTTTTTTTTTGTCATGGTAGTTACTGGAAAAGGTTTCTTAGTAACAATAACAATATTTTAAGTTCCCATGTGACCAAGGCTGAAAAATCACTTATTCTCTATCCAGTGTCTCTACCTTAGTGTGTCCTGCATACAAAAACATCACCCCATGCTGCCTCAATGTTAATTCATGTAACCTTGGGATTGTTTTTCCTAAACAATTACTTGCTAGACTTAGATGGAAGGTTTACATGGAACTCAATTATGCTGATAATTATGATGACGATGACTATAATGATGATTATTATTATTGATATTATTATGAATCTCTTGTGACTTTCACGTATATCTTCGCAATACTTCACAATATCTTGGATATCCGTGCCCTTTGAATATGAGGAAAAGCGTAACAATGTGGAATCTAGTTACGTTCACACAAGGCCTACACTGTGCTACACAATGTTGTGTAGTCAGATGAAGCACTGGATGATGTTGTTTTGCGTAGACTGCATGCTGTTAAAGCTTGTTTTAAAGCTGTTTATTGACTCTGGAAAGACTGGGTGTCTCAGTAAAGGAATACTGGAAGCAGTCTCTAGAAAGTACAGTATCTTAAAAAAGTGCTCACAATTATTTTATTATATCTTTTCATGGGACAGCACTGAGGATCTGACACTTTGACACAGTGTAAAGTCAAATCAGTCTATAGCTTGTACGAGTTTCAATTAGCTCTGCCCTTAAAATAACTGAACACACAGGTGTTTAAAGCGCTGGCAACAAATGTGTGTACACCCCTATCGCGTGACTCGTTTGTGTTACAACGCTTCAGGTGTGAATGGTGAGCAGGCGTGTTAACTTTGGTGTTATTGCTCTCACACTCTCTCATACTGGTCACTGGATGTTCAACGAGGCACCTCATGGTGAAGAACTCTGTGAGGATCTGGAAAAAGAATTGCTGCTGTACATAAAGCGTGACCGAAGCTATGGCAAGATTGCCAACAGCCTGACAGTGAGCTGCAAAAAGGTGGCCATGATCATGCAGCATTTTAATAGGACAGGTTTCACTCAGAACAGGCCACACCATGGTCCACCAAAGAAGTTCAGTGCACATGCTGAGTGTGATATCCAGAGGTTGGCTTCTGAAAATAGACATAGGAGGTTAAAGGGGTGGGGGTGGTTCATATAGCTCAAACTATATACCGCACACTGTATTAATTAATCTGCATGGCTGTCATCCCAGAAGGAAGCATCTTCTAAAGGCGATGCACAGGAAAGATCCCAAACAGTTTTCTGAAGACAAGCAGACTAAGAACATTGATTACTGGAACCATGTCCTGTGGTCCGATGTGCACAAGATACACTTATTTGGTTCAGACGGTGTTAAGCGTGTGTGGCGGCAGCTAGGTGAGGAGTACAAAGACAAGTGCGTCTTGCCTACAGTCGAACATGGTGGTGGGAATGTTATGGTTTGGAGCTGTATGAGTGCAGCCGG
>JAUZST010013293.1:0-11087 GCA_034779995.1 Parotocinclus haroldoi
ACTGTTGTTATCCTGTTGCCAAAATTATTTTTAGATTATTAAAAAAATGTTTATTGTAAAACACAACAATATGAGTTAATATATGAATATTAGTCAGAATAATGGGCTCAGTCTCCAAATGCTGTTAGTATGGGTGCAATGTGGTTACATTTTACTTACAGAATTCTGCTCAGTTACATCAGATACAGTATGTATGATGTTAAAATAAATAAAGTTGTGATGGACTAACACTCATTATAAATAGTTAAATATGGTGTTATATTCAGCTTGGAATATAACCATAAACAATATAAGCTTTGAATAGAAACATGTAGAAAATGAAGTTTAATTTAAGAGTAAATGGCAGCCATTCTGTTAAGTCACTAGCATGTTTTTTTTTTAATTGATGCTATGAACACATAAATCATCCTAAAGAAAGATAACTCCAAAGAAAGTGGAAAAGGTATGGCATCACATTTAGTATGGCAGAACATATAGGACATATATCAAAAGAAGGCTGCTACCACAGCTGGTCCAACGTGACATACAATTTCCAAAAATAAAAATAACTGCAGCTACAAGTCAGTGCCAATGCCAGGTCTAGGCAGCACATTTTACACTGTGGCTGAATATTAACTCAATCAATGAAGCAGCATGACCATAAGAAATACAGTATGGTAACACCTGACCACATATAAATGTGTGCTAAATGTGTGCTTTATAACACATGGACTGTAAGTCCATTATATGGTGAGATGAACCATAGATTTGCCCTTTCTAATGAAGCAAAAGCATCTGGACCACTGAAAGTCTCAAAGTATTCTACTTCACACAGGTGTTGTGCAAAGAGGTGGTGTAACTCATGTTCCAGGGGTTTTCACTACAATGAAGTTGGTACTTTGCTTAGTTTAATTTAAGCTGTCTACAAAGCGGTTATGCCTTCTGGGTTTAATGTCCAAGCAGAAAAAAAACACAGGCACTCCCACACTCAAGGATGACAACTGCATGGTACATTAATCCATATCTGGAAATCAAATACACTCTGAATAAATCATTTAAAATGCCAAAAGAATCACTTATAATATCTAGCTATATTGTGAACTCATTTAGTGGAAGCACTGTCTCAACTGACATATCTAAATATCTTGTAATGACAGACTGGATACTGCTATTAATGTGAGAGGTGTTGTCAAATATTAAGAAAGAAAAACTAAGAATATTACTTTGTATTACTTTACTTTATATTTGTGTTTTACATTTGCGTTTGTGACAGAGTGAACAGCAAAACCAAATAAAACAGTACATTAATGTCACAAACAGTGGGATCAAAAGTCTGAGACCTCTAGTGAATATACTATTTGGGGTACATAAAATAATACACAGTTCACTGGTATCTACATGCTACACTGCTCACAAAAATGATTTCACAATAGGCTATTTCATTTAGAAATATCTCCTGTTTTCTTTGAGCAGTATACATGTAACATTCTTGAAAGTATTCAGGGTGTTGTTGCACCTGTTGTTCAGCCCAAATAAGAAATGGCATTTAGGAGTTTCGTTCTTTCACACAACTTCTAAGTGCCCCCTTTCTACCACCTGTGGTTACCTCCACTTTTCAATAATATGCGTTCTGCAAATAGACTGTGCAAGCCTGCAAATAATCATCTAAGTACGTGCAGCTGTATAATGCAGATGTTCCCCTCATCTATTAAAACTGCTTGTTTTATCTATACAAATCTATTATCCACAATTCCCCTGCTAGTTATTAAGTGCAGTGGACCTGTCTGGGTTTTGTATAACATGCAGTAAAACACCATTCAATAAAAAAATATATATGCATAAGGAAAACGTAAAACTGTGTGCATTTGGCTGCAGGACTATGTGCATCACTTATTATTCTGAATAAGGCATCAAATTCTGTAGTTCAGACTCACCACCAAATGTTCATATGCATTTGTGTACCTGGGGTCTCGGGGGCTGTTGGGGCGACTGGTTGAACGCAACCTACTATCACTGCCCCCTGCTGGACGCTCTGAAGCAGTGAAATGACTCCCTTTCTCTCGTCTGAATGAGTGTTATCAAAAGAGTAATACATGACAATGAAAGAGTTAATAAGTAACAAAAGCCTAACACAATTTTATTTCATCATCAGCACATGCCAACACATTTGCACTAAACCGCATCCATATCATTCTTAGGATGTAATGTCACAAATAGTTTAGGATACATGATAACAGGTAATGTCATAGGTAGTTTAGGATACATTTTATGTTAAGTCAACAAAAATCAATTGCATATCTTAATGTCATTTGAAGCAAATACATTTAAAACATATTTTATCTTGTACTGTCTATATTTAAACCACCCACTGAAAGCCCACAAACAAGTCCCAGACACGCAGGAATTGACATTTCCAGAAGCTGGTTCTTACTACTGAGCCAACAGAGCTGCTTATATATATATAAAAATGTATGTATAGAAAATTTGCTTTCAACTGTACCTTAGTTCATCAGGCACAAGCTCTTGAGAAATGCCATTGGTCTGTCCAGGACTGTGAGCAGGACTGTTCTCTGGGCTCAGCTCCTCTTTGGCACCATTCTGGGCAGGTAGCTCCAAAAAGCTTCTGGATTCCTCCCATTGTTGTGCTGCATTCCGAATGGCCAGACGTCGCTTCTCCTACATGCAAAATCGTCCAACAAAAGTAAGGTCAATGCCTAGCAAAATATGTGCTGTTTCTGACCTGGGCATTGGTGTGTCAATAGAGAAGGGTATAGATTATTTTGCTGTTATATAGCACAGAACATGAAAAATCAGGTGATCTAAACGATTCGTGGCATGTTTCTTGTAAAAAAAAAAAAGGTTTATGGTATTTTAAGTAATGTTTTGTAACATTTTGTCATTTGTTGAATGCCAGTGCCATATACATATGTAGCCAGCATATCTCTGAACTGCTTTACCTGGGTAAGAGTACAGATACAGAACTGCTAACTCCAATTAAAGTAGTAAAGTCAATGTTTGAGATTCTACTATGGTAAAAGTACTAAAGTACTTGCTTTTAAATGTAATTAACTTTATAAAGTCGTATAGTATGATTTTAAAGTTAAAATACTGCTGCTATACAGTATATCATTCAAAAAAGCCTACAATAAAAAAAATGTAAAATATGATGCCAGCACCAAGAGGACAGATCAAAATGGCTAGACACTCAAGCTACTGTCCAGAATCAAGCAGATAATAAAGTGAGTGAATGAATGATGTTGCTTTTCATGCTTTATTAAGTGTATAGTGGTAATGTCCCACTGTGTGTGTGTATGTGTGTGTGTGTGTGTGTGTGTGTGGATAGAGATGTCATTTTATCAGTCTCTCAGCAGAGATTAGCTGGTTTCAATTACACAAGTACAATTCAGCTCTTACCCCGATGTTTTCCTTAACAGCAGACTAGCTTAGTCTTCCTCTAAAGCTTTATCAAACAGCAGAACAAGCTGAAAGTAATGTTTTGTTGTTACATGCTTTTTTAGTGATTGATACGAATGTATGTCTCTTTGTTTCGCTCGAACACAGGAGAAATCACAAATTAACTTGCTATGTTTAAATAACAAATATGGCGATGATGTGACTACTCAAGAAAATTCTAAATGCACATTTTAGACAAAGGTTTGAGCATCTGCACTTGCATATGTAGTTGTGTTAGTTGTACCACTGAATACAAGCCCTTATCAATGGCAATTCTGCAAACATAAAAGGGACTGTTAAAAACTATTTTAAAAAATTGCGTATTGGAAAAGGTAGTGGCACAGCGCTTAAGATACTGGACTGTAGACCAGAAAGTTTACGGTTCAAGTCCGATCTACCAAAGCTATTTCTTTTATGTCCTTGAGTAATGCCCTTAACACTTAGTTGTTTGGATTGTTCTTTCCCAGGCACTAAAAACATAACTTGCTCTGAATATGTTACAGCAGATGCTGCAACTGTACATGGTCATACCTTTGCACAAGCCACATTCGTGGTTTCATGTTTTATTGGTTAGTGGTGGATGGCTGGGGTTCAAAGGTTATCACAGAAAGCACAGTGAGCTCAGTCCATAACAGACTGACAGAGGTTGTCCTCCCTCAGCCACATACCTGTTTGACACTCAAATCCTATGGACTCAAACCCAGGTCTGTGACAGAGTGCTAACTGCACAGTGCAGTGCCATTGTGACGTTATAACAATTAAAGCAGCTGAATCGTATAGTAATAATAATAGTAATATGTACTAAAGGTACAAGGCAGATATATCCTGGGATTTAGTACTGCATTTATGAGAAATACAGTGGTGCTTAAATGTTTGCCAACTCGAATTTTCTATAATTCTTTGTGTGTATATACACAGTATATTAGAGATGCGCAGATTGCAATATTCAGGGATGATTTCGATCTCTGATTTTTTAAAATGTGACTGGCCAGTTACAATTTTGGCCATTTTTTTTCTGTACAAGAATTATAAATGATAGCATAGACATCATTTTTGTTCAACTTTTCTTTTAACTGAAAATTCTGCCATTAAACAGGAGCAGCTGATCGCTTGTGTCTAGCTCTGCACGCTCATCAAAGTTACCTTTAGCTTTGTCCAGCTAAACATATTGCACATGTGTCGTGTGCCACTGTGTGTCTATCTCTGGCCCACAACGAATCAGTTATATGAGACTGATTAGCAATTCAACAACCACGGCCGATCAACTGAAAACTGTCTGGCTATAGGGCTCTAGTTATAAATGGCTGCCTCCAGCATTAAAACAACAAGAGATATGGTTGGGCTTTGGAGGTAAACAGGTTCTAACATGCAATATCCTGCTAAACATTTGCCCACAGATGTTGCAATTGCACCTACACCTAATGCACAGTCGCAGGTTGTTGAAGTTGGTGATCCAGCTGCTCCCATAAATGCTCCATTGGTAATAAATCCACCAACCTTGCAGGCCAAGTAATTGGTTGAAACTGAGACAGATTGGGAAACCTTTCATGTTTGTGGGTGAGGATTATCCAACTGGAAAATGCCAGTACGAACCCTGCCATGATGCGTTGTTGGGATGTTCTGTTAAATGGATGACCGACTGATGTATACAAATAGATACCCAGATAACAACACCAGCAATTGGGGCAAAGTAGTTGGGGCACAGCGAAGGGAGAATTGAAACCCTCACCATGAGGCCTCCACACCCAACCATTGATTGGCCAATACAGTTCCAGTCCGAAGCAGTAAAGGTTTCTCATTCACCACTGGAAAAGCAGTAATGTGGCATTTCTGTCTGGGTAAATTATTTTTTTGTCAATGAATGTATAAATGACCTAAAATATCATTAAATGCTTTAAATGTTATTTCACACAAGTTGTAAAATGTAATTATAAACCCAATTAGAACCCAATTAAACAAATGAGAGTAAATACACTTGGTAGTTTATTTATTGAGGAAAATGATTCAATGTTACAATTCTGTCAAAGGTAAAACCATAAGAACCATACGAACCTTGTAGACTGCAGTTAATTTGAAGGTGAGACTGGAGTAATGAATACCTAATAGTTATCACAAATGTTTAGTAGCACAAAGGGGTAGCACAATACGCTGAAAAAGGGTGTGCTTACATTTGCCACTTATAGACATTTTATTTTCCTCAGTAAAAACCAAGCACAGCATTTGTATTACATTTGTTTTGCATTTAGTTCTCTCCATCTACATTAAAACTTGGGTGAAAATCTGATTAAGTTTTAAGTCATATTTATGCAGACACAGTGGAAAATTTGAAAGAGTTTGCAAACTTTCCAGAAGCACTAGAAGCATTGCAGTTCAAAGGTCTGTAATGGTTTCACACTGAGCACATGATGTTCCAAGAAATCCAAACATCAGGGTGATGTTTCAGATGCACACTTAACTGAACAGGCTGATAAGTGACTCATCCAATAAGCTTCCTATTCCATCATGAACGGAGCAGAGCATGAAATTAAGGCTAAAGACTGCCTGTCACTTCAGCAGCAGAATTACTTCCACTGGATTTGATACAGAGATAGCAGCAAAGTAACCACTTGTAGAAGATACACCTAAACCTAAATCAAATAAGAAATAATAAAAAGAAAGTGACAGAATAGATGATATATGTTTCTACCTTGTGAGTTGACTGTTTGTGGATTTCACGTTTCTTTTCATCCTCCTTTCGTGCTAAAAGATTCGCCATACGCCTGTCCTCCTCCTATAAACCATAAACAGTCATTTTCCATTCACAACAAGAAGACATTAATTGCTGCTGAATAAAAATACTTTGTGTTAGTGCTACAAAATATGGACAAATGGAACGTTCTAGTGTGATCAGGATACATGAACCCAATTTTTGAGCTGGTACATGGGCTTGATTGCAGATATGTTTGTATTAATATTACACTGGTCACAAAAATTAGAAGATATTTTAAAATTAATATAGATTCCATGCCCCATCACTGTCTGTGTGTTTTGGCAGTCTTTGGTTACCATACACCCTACTGAACAGTAAACTGTTCACCCCATGAATATGTCAATTGCTACTCAATCATGATAACTGAGTCTAATTTGCATAATCAATCTACTTTCTTTGACTTCATTTGCTTTTTTGATGATCTCGTTTAATGAAATAAAATCAAATGCTTCTTTGTTTTTAATGTTTTTCATATTCCATAAAATATCCATTAATTTTTGTAAGCAGTGTATATTTTATTGGTTTGTCAAGAAACAAATGTTAAACAGAGCCATACTAGTAGCCATGGTGACACTACCATTTTTTGGTGTTTAGTTACAATCAAGACTAAAAGACATGCAAACATTCATGCAGGTTCACAGTCAAACACTAGCAAAGCTTTAAAAGTGGTTATACAATGAAGCAGATTTTCCCACAAAACCTTCGTTGTTAGTGTTTTGTAAACAGTTGCTGCATTTCAACACACACATAACACATAAAATAATACATTAAAATAATAAAAAAGTTTTTGCTCATTGTCATTAAATATATCCATTCATTCATTATCTTCTGCTTAATGCACACAGGGTTGCGGGCCAGCCAGCTGCCCACCCAGCAACTCTGGGCGCAAGGGTAGGAAAAACCCTAGACGGGGCATCAATCCATCATAGGGCGCTCACCCAAATGTTCACGCACTAAGGGCCACTTTAGAGACACCAATTAATCCGCCATTCATGTCTTTGGACTGTAGGAGGAACTTGGAGTGAACCCAAGCAGGCACAGGGAGGACATGCAGACTCCACAAAGCAAGACCCAGGTGCTACCCACCGTGCTGCCTAATTAAATAAATGCTTTATTAAAATACGGCTGTTGATGCTGTGCAGTTATAATAATAATAATAGTAATAAGACATTTTATTTGTCAGTGCTTTCTCAAAAATATTTTATTTATTTACAATTAAGAAGTTACAAAATATGAACATATAAATTGCAATACATAAGTTTACCACAAAGTTAAACGTAACACTATTACTAACAATAATAGTAAGTGAAAGGTGTCTGAGATGTCAAATGTGCGGGGGTCAAGTGTTGTAGGCCAGTTTGAGAAGGTCGGTTTGAGTTTGTTTTTGTGAGTCTGAATTTCTGATGGATAAGGCGAATGAGTTCCAGAGAATTTGGTTGTAATGTAACTTACACTTTGTTGTCAAAAGAACACACAAATTGTAATGTAAAAATATCTAAGACCAACAACTGCTTTGTTGATTAATTGGTAGTATACATGAGCCCTGAGTGCTAAACCAAATAGTTCATAAAAACTGTATCATTGCTTCCTAACTGTGGTAACGTAAACAATGAGCATAACTCATGTAGTGACCTGGTCATTGCAAAGCCTGCCATACAAAACCTGGAATGCATGAATTTAACACACACACAGCTATTATATTCATTTTAGCATTAGATTGATGCAAATCAAAATAATATTTCAGTGAATCTAGAAATATCTATAAATATAATAAGTGCATTATATAATGATACTAACTTGTATACAAATGCACTTAGCCATAACCCAAAGCTTTAAAACTTATTCCAGATATTAAAATCACAATAAATTCAACTGCACTGAACATGTATCACATAAATTAGAGTAGATATCATGTTATGTTAAAATTCCTCAGCATGATAATAAAACAAAAATGTTTTCCCTCACTCATACATCAGGTGTCATGACAACCAGTGGTTTGTGAAAAACGTAACTGATCGACATGTTGCATCAGATCCCTTTATCTCACGGTCCAAGTTCAAACATGACATAACCCAGCTCAAATTAACCTCAGGCCAAGGTGTTAATACAGCAGAGTAAAATACTGAACCATGAAGCGTTCTTCCTCTAGACCGGTCTGGACCTTGTTTTGCATGCCATGTTGACACGCTTGGGCGGGTCACTTTACACAGGTCAGGAGTCACGAATAACTCCTCTATCTGCAACAGATTTATTACAGAAGTTCTACTCTGGCCATGTCTCAAAAACAAGAATTCTTCCCATGATTTAATGTGAGGAAAAACACACTGGGGTATTGGTTATAAATGTGTGACAGTGTCATACTTTTGTATATGTTTCTGTTTCATACAATTAACACCCAATGGAACAAATAATGCATAAAATGTTTTTTATGGTATCGAGCTTTAGTGCTATATTAACAATCAAGGAAAAAAACTGAATGTGAATAACAAGATACGAATATAATAAAACACAGCTAAAGCATCAGCTGTAATCAATGATTAAACTGACCTTAGAACAGTGTGGGCATAACCTAATACTGACACAGTAATTTAACATAAATACTTGATTGATATTGCCCTGACACTGACTCTTAGCTAAAGATCTACGAGTTGGCAGCATGGAAATTGTGCACTGATCCAATATATTTTTTTCTGAGACATAAATAATGGATGTAGACCTACTGATTTTACTCACATTCAACCACATTTTGCCAGTTCTAATATTGTTGTATTAGTTTAGATATGTGATACTGTAGTTTGGGACAAGACAATTAAATTGTTTTCATTAAAATCTCACGTCAAAAGGTCAAGAATATCAATGTTCATTTGGTAATGTCCATGGACAGATGTGTATAATATACTGCTCAAAAATTTCAAATGAAAATGAAATACTTCATAATTACAGATCCCCATTTTTATGAGCAGTGCATATGCAATGCACAAGGCAAACATGAATTAGAGATTTTCTGTACCCTAATACTGAAAATAAACCGCACATAGTTGAAAGCTTTTTGCATCATGGTTAAGAAAGTGTTGTGAAGCCAAGAAGGAAAGAAAAGGAACATCAGAAACACTGCTAATTATGAAACCTCTTTAAACATTTGACTGTTTGGCAGTGGCTATGGTTCTAGAATTTAGAACTCATAAATTAGCAAAATCAAAATGTGAGTCGACACAAGCTGTACTATGCCTGTTGTGTGCCAATCACTGTTCCATCCTTTGTATATCGTGTTGATCCGTAATTATTGTTGATGGCCAGGCTCCATTAAATTGATTATAAAATATTCAAAAAAAATAGCAATGGGGTACACGACTTTACAGTTCCAGCATTTGGCAGATGCTCTTATCCAGAGTGACCAACTGATACAGTCTTACAATCCAATCAATTGTGGGTTAAGGGCCTTGCTCAAGGACCCAACTGTGGCAGCTTAGCAGAGGTGAAATTCAAACCCTGGACCTTCTGGTCCAGAGTCCAGTACCTTAACCACTAGGCTACCACAGTCCCAACCTTAAATGAAGTCCCAGACCTAAATTGGAATTGGAGATCAGAATCAGCTGATTTTGGCACCAAATGTGAGAGTTGTCTGATTTATTCATTTGAACCAATCTACAGTATATTACAGTATTATGATGTAAATATCTTGAACCAGGCAAATGTACTGGTGCCACTTCACATTTCATTCATGTATCAATGATACATCCTGTCAAACTGAAGTTATTTCTGATGCAATCTACCATAAAAGTACAACACCATGTCAAATTATATCTACTCAAGTATATAATGTTAATTATTATCTACTTAATCTAATTAAAGTTTATGTTGAATGCAGCAGAACGCTGTTGTAAGTTTATTACCCAGTAGTGTGATGTGTTTCATAAATCTGTCATACATGCTCAATAGATTTTCCAGCTCACATCCAGTTTTCCAGTCACTCTCACAATGACTTTTGAGAAACTGATGAAAATTAATGAAAGTTTACTTAAAGTTTAATTAAAGTTTAAATGAAAGTCCTTCATGGCATACACACTCCACCTGGTGGTAAATCAAGAAATTCTCCCACAATGCAGCCAAAAAAAACCCCAACTGAAATAAATAAATATTGTTGCATTTCACCTAATTCTTGACTGTTGTAGTTCACCTCATTCATTTTACCGAAAGTTCAAAACAGTTATGAAAATATCTCTTATTTTGTGTGAGCAGTATAGATTCATAACAATATGGTTACAGGACTATTAATCAGAGAAGACTATATGTACACTGCTCACAAAAAAGGGAATAATTAAAAATAAATATGGAGCAATTAAAAAAAGGAAGCATTTAATTTTATTTCATTAAACAAGATAATCAGAAAAGAAAATTAAAAGTCATAAAAAGTTGTTTGATAATGCAAAAAAACTTGAGTAGCAAGTTACATATTCATGGGGTGAACAAAAGCATGTTAAACTGTGTTAACTGAGTGCCACACGTTAACTGTTCAGTAGAGTGTATGGTAACCAAAGACTGCCAAAACACACCAACAGTGATGGGGCATAAACAGGATTAGATTGTCCAGCAGTTCTTGTGGGATCCTCTTCATATTTATTTTGCAATATGCCATAATATTTGTGAGCAGTATGGTATAAGTACAGGGAACCATTTTAAAACAATATTAATAATTGGGTTGGAAACAAGAATGCTGATATAAACCCACTTTTTATAAACCCACAGCTGTTGTATTACTGACAATAAGTTTTGTTCAGGGTGCAGACACTGCTCATTTTGTTAATACAGTCGATTCCGGTTAATTGGACCACATCGGGACGCGATCGTTTTGGTCCTAATAACCGGCTGGTCCGATTAAACGAACATGCCCTATGTTACAAGACGG
>JAUZST010013294.1:0-11087 GCA_034779995.1 Parotocinclus haroldoi
CACATTCAGAACAGTGATCACACAGCACATTCAGAACAGTGATCACACAGCACATTCAGAACAGTGATCACACAGCACATTCAGAACAGTGATCACACAGCATATTCAGAACAGTGATCACACAGCACATTCAGAACTACTTGATCAGAACGGTGATCAGTGACAACACATTTAGAATAGTTCTCGGTCACAACAAATGCGCAGACTCACAGACTCGTAAGTAGAATAGTAGTAGAGTAGACATACACACATTCATTAGTCAAAACGCTCAGAATTTAGCATTTTTGTGTTCTTTTCATTATTTTGCATGTTAGATAAATAGTCACACAAAATAAATAAAAATGTATCTCCACTGCAGTGATTTTATTATCTATGCTTGTTTGTTCGTGTTTAGCTGTGTCACAGATACACACTTACTCACACGTCCAGACATGGTGTTCATTTTTCTTCGGTCCCTTTTTTCCCCTCCTACATTTTATAATATATCTTCAAATCAATAATAACTGTTTCTAAGAATTATTTATGGACTGGTTGTGTGTTGTCCCTAGGTTGTTCATGTAAAGATGGTAACTCCTCAAGGTGTTATTGAGAAGAGTTGCCAGGGTCCAAGAATGTCTACTGGACCTGATATTCACCACTTCATAATGGGCTCTGAAGGTACATGCACTGCTTGTCTGTGTGTCTAGGCCAGTGAACATATTGCTATTACATGCGTAAAATTGTCATTCTATGGTTACAGGACAAAAAATGTGTCCCCTTGCATGTTTAAGGTGGTAATAACTTGAGGCTCATGCAGAGCACGAGAATGACTGGGCTATAAATATCTGTTGGGTGTGCAACTGGATTTATATATTGATAAGTGGTGGTACAATGCAGTATCATATTTGATGTGTGGAAAATGGGTAGCATGGTAACGTTTGGCAAATAGCTACATTTGAATGTACATTGAAGCATACGTTCATACGGGTCTACTAGCAGCGGCAAAAATCTCAGTCTAAAGGAAAAACCCATCAGGAACTAGAACCATGAAACTTATGAACTGGGACTGCAGGCATATTTCATGGCTTCTAGCCAAGAATTGCTTCTGCAGGATACTGCATACCATGAACATATGGGGCAGAGTGTCATACAAGAGTTCTTTGCTCACTTCAACTTTGCTCACAAGTTGACCAGTTTGATGACACACATGTACAATGTATATACGTTATCAAGAAACACACTATATTTAATTTTCATATTGGTGTAGGAAGAAGACATAAAAGTTCTTTGTTTTGCACAGCATTAGTCCATTAATGGGAATGTGAGTGATTTAAGGAAACTATTAAAGCTATTTTTTTAATAGCAAGTCAAGCCTCACTTTTCAGTGTTCCCTTCAAAGGCACAACTCCACACACACAATGCGTTCAAGCTTTATTGACATGGCTTTAATATGGAAATGTAATATGTACATTGCAAACCAGCAACCAACAAGTTTTTATCACCTCTCAATTAACCCCTTTAAAAGTGTCATGCATTCGAACTGTATTTATATTTTGAAGTTGTACAAAAAAGTGGATGTATCACTGCAGTAAAGCACAATTTGTAGATATTTATTTCCTACATCCACAAATGGTTAGTGTGGTTGCCGCACAGCTCCAGAGATCCCTAATTTCGGACTCAGCCAATGTGGAGTTTGCATATCTTTACTCCGGCTTGCTCCCACTTTCCAAAGTTATGTGTCAAGAATGAATGTAATTGGTTGCTTCAGTTCGGCGCAGATTAATTGTTTTTTGTCACATAAGACATGCAATACACTACAGACCACCCAGTCATTTCCAACATATTGAAGAAGTTTGATGTGAGGTTGTGAAGAAAGATTATATGTGTGTGTGTGTGTGTGTGTGTGTGTGTGTGTGTGTGTGTGTGTGTGTGTATGTGTATATATATGTATATATGTATGTATGTATGTATGTGTGTGTATATATATATATATATATATACACACACACATTATCCGTAATAATGGATATAAGAGGGATTAAAAACACAAATATAATAAATACAAATTCTTCTAAATTTAAGATTACAGGGCATAAAAGTTAAAGGATAAGAAACATTCCTTTCTTGAGTATGGCTTAAGTGCAGAACATGATGTGAGTGAATGTGTCTGACTAGTTTAATTTTGCACCTGTCCTGATTGGCTGTTGATGCTGCTGCAACATTAAATAAAAGAAACTAAAAGAAATGTCATGACTTTCTGCACATTGCTGTTTTTAATTCTTACAATGTTACAGTCAAAAAAAATTGGTTATAGGAGCAAATTATAGCTGATGAGGCACTTGAATGCGAGTATAAAATTTTTGGATGCACATTTTTCAGAGTTTTACAGTTGTTTCACTTCCGGTTTTATTTTGACAGCCTTAGTGCTCATATGTTGGTACAGGTTGGTTCATGACACACAGGGTAGCAGAGAACAGAGAGTGAATCCAGATGTTTAGGTCTTTAAGGAAATTAAATGAAGTGTGCATCCCAGAATTTCTTTTGCCTAAGGTAAATGGGGATCTATGCAAATTTGTGACTAACAACTCACAGTCTGCCTCTCTCAAGCTGTTTGCTTTTTACAGTAAAGTAAAAGTAGTAAGTGGAATTAAAAATTAACTATATCCAGCTAAATTTCAGACAGTTACTTATACTTTACTCAGTTGTAGTTGATGCAGTTTGTTTGATTAAACTTGCCATGTAACTACCCTACAAAAATGGACCATGATGAATTATGTAAGAATGTAGTGACTAGTGTTGTATTGTAGTTTGACTGAAGAATGGCCACGATTCATGTTTTCTGTGTCCTGTCCTTGCAAATGTCCGCTGATAATACTGCAACCATCTGGCAGTGCTTAGTAACAAACACAGGGACCGTTGGCATTACAAGTTTAAACATCTGCTGACACTCACACATACACACACGTGCACCGTTAGCAGTTTGCCATTAGATGGAATAATTGGGTTGTTCATAGTGTGCATTTGTACCTATTAGAATAGCCGTGGGACTCTAAATGAGAGGTGTAAATATGTGAATCGTAGCTTTTCACCGCAGTGCAATTCACCCCACTCAGTTCCCCCTGCAAGGTGCGTTCACTTCTGGCAACAAAAGATTTCTTTGTCGCGACAGGTAGTTTTGTGTTTAGGAGTCCTGACGACCAGCTGGAGTACAATATGGTCAAATAAACTGTGGTGAGGTTAGGGTACAGAGTTATTGCGGTATCAGTGAAAAGTGCCATTTAGCTCTCAATAAACTGTGCTTTTATTAACTTTCAGTAGTTTAAATGCAGTTTCCAATATTCATCTTAACTTTACCTTCCTTTGCACCAAGGTGTATTACATGCCAAAGTATGTAGATGCCTTGTAATAAAACAATTATAATTACAGTAATTTGCCATTTCAGTCATAGCTATTGCTAACAGGTGAGTAAAATCATTGGGAATAATACCTGAAACAGAGCTAAAGCCGATATTTTGTAAATTGTAGGCTACAAACTAAGGAATGGACAATACAAATCCTAGTTGTGGTGTGGAACTTTTAGCAATTGCATTGCATGCTAGTTCTTTGTTGTGAATGTTGTTATTAATCTATTGATTTGTTAAAGAATTAAGTGCTTAATCAATGTGTTATTGTCACCTTATTAGAACATCAACAAGTCATGAGGGGCAGTGATTACAGTGATTTTTATCACGGTAATGGGGATTGTAGGCACTCCATTGCATGCTGGGTCTATTAACTCATTCACAAATTATAAAGTCAGTGTATCACATTGTTGCTTTAATTCAACACAGTGCAGCCTGTATAGACAAGCTTTTGTAGTAAAATGGGCCAGAATGGAGACTCTCAGTACACTGTCACTTTTCCTGTCACATGATGCTTCCTTTCCAATGAATGTGTGCATCATATTTCTGGTGCCAGCTAACTGTGTTGTGTTGTTATTGTGAATTGAACTAGATCTAGGAGCATCAATAGCTCAGCAAAGCTGTTGGAAATATATAGAATATAATAATACAGTAGTTTGTACTGGGTTGCAAGTCTCACTACAGACAGCTAAATTGCTTCTAGAACCATGGTAAGCACAATGAATTTTTGTTGTTGACTTTTTAGATTTTTCGAATTGGGTTTAGTGGCAAATGAATTTTTAGGTTTACACTGCCAGCCTTCAAGATGGACTCTTCTTTAACTTCAAGCTTCAATGACCTACAGTGCCATTCTGGAGAAAGTTTATCTTCCAGTACTGTGGCATAATGCATACTTCATAATGAAACGTTTTTTTATTTGAAATACGTTTGGTACACAAGAACATGAATGACCTGCATACAGCTCTGACTTACCATTTAAGACTTATTGATCAGCATCTTGTCTCAACCACATTATAGTCAATGAGTACTAGGGATAGACACCTCATACTTTAAATCAATAATGAGGGCTGCAATCCAGCTGTTAATCAGTTACACTAGTCTATGTTTGAAAAAAGTTTTCTGCTTACGGAATCATTTTGGATTTTACTCAAATGAAAGATGCTGATTCCAAATATGAAGTAAAGAAAATATGGAATACGTCATTTTTTCCCCACTGTCATTATGTCAGTATTGCAATTAATTAAATCATTAATTAAATAATTAGCTTCAAAGTATATATAATGATCATTGCTTGATTATATGTGGCGACCTAAAGGTTGTATTGATGCTTCTAGGACTACAAAGTGGGTTATACAATATTTTCTTTTTATTTATTTTTTTATTATATTTATTATATGCCAAGCAAATGCAGAACATTGTACAAGGTTAGAATGGCTCACAAGAGAGATATATTTGAAATCGGTAAAAATAATATTAAGAATTAACCACTTGTTGCTCAGCCTGTTGCATAGAAAAATGGGACTCATTAAACAGTTTGTTAGGGATTTGGATCAAGATGGTGAGCGCTTCAAGTATCTATTGACCAAAATTCCTGCTTTTTAACATGAGAAGTTAACTGCTGGCAACGACCCGCAATTAGGCTTCTCATCAAAGACAGCAAATTTCTCAATACCAGAATGATGCTTTGTCTACTTTTTTTGGTTTACAGACTTTCTTTGCTTCAGTGATGAAAATTACACTGCTCACAAAAATTAGGGGATATTTCATTAATTTATGGGAACAATGACTTGACTGACTTGATTTCTGAGTAAAAAAAAAGCAACATTTATTTTACGGAGATCACGTTTTAATCAGTCATTTTAAAACATTAAAGGAATAGCCATTGTGTAAAAAGATAAAAAGTCAACATAAAAACTTTCTTTCCGCAACGGTTTTGATCCGATGGGCTTGCCACAGCTGCATTTGTGTATATCAGAGCTGATTGCTTTTTCACATCTGATAGCGAGACCAAAACATTTAAGTATCTGATGGCACGACCACAGATGCGAAAACGGTTCTTATTGTACTTATTCTTATTCTTACTGAAAACGGATGCAAATTCCTGGCAATAAAAGTTGTGAGTTTATAATTCATGATTTTTGTCTTTGACTAATTGATGCTAGATTGTCTGCATCGCGATGCATTTAAGTGTCTATCCCCACACCTTAAGTGAATGCAATAAAAATTTCTGTCATGTAGAAAAGGTCAGGGGAACATGTTAATTGCTATGGTTTTGTAATTAAGTCTTGGGTTGCGATAGTGTCCACATATTTTTGCCGATGTATTTAATGAAGTCTGAAGTACACAAAGTGTGTGATGTCGGTTTTATACATGCATCCTCTGTTCTGTGTATTTTCCATTCATCTAATGGACTTTGCCATTCACTTTTAATTCAGATGGTGTCGGGATAACAATCGGTGAACTTTATGCTCAGATCTATTCTCAAGTGAAGTAGCTTGATGTTTGTGATTAAATTTGCATTTCTAACTTTTCCAGTTCTCATATTAAGTAACACACACTCTTCAAACCCTTGAAACTAAACATAAGGAGTGGATTAGTTTATTTTCAGATTTGGAATGGTGATGTTAAATAAAACCTTGCCTTCCCTAAAGGAATTATTACAGTACTTGCAAAGTGCAGTGGAAACATCCCTTACCCTACTGGTGAACAGATAACCCGAAACCATGCTCTGAAATATAAGACAGTAGTTTTTCCACATTGTAAATATAAAACCTTTGAATTTACATATGTCGTTTAGCAGAGGCTCTTATCCAGGGCGATACAGTCTCACAATCCGAACAATTGTGGGTTAAGAGGCTTGCTCGAGGACCCAACAGTGGCAGCTTGGATTTGAACCCTGGACCTTTTGATCTAGAGTACATTGCCAAATTGCTAGGCCTCCACAGTTAAAAATGAAACATGTAGTTTACAACAAAAACACATTGGGGAGGTCACACTGAGATTGGTAAGCATACAAATGTGTGTAATAACAATTACAAAAACCAATAAAATGTATGAGATATACGTACAGTCCTTAGCATGAGTTGAAAAAATATATTAATAAATAAAATAAATAAAAAAATATATAAGACGTGGTTATAGACTGATCCTAGGTTAAACCACTAGAGAGCAGCATGCCTTGGTGTAGTACAGTTATTCAGAAACACCAGGTATGAATTATTTAGCAGAACACAGCAACATTTAGCAATATGTATGTTTATGTATGCATTTATGTATGTATTTGTACATGTGTGATTACATGGCACTTAAAATGCCACAGTATTTTACGCAAACCATGCCATCTTAAGGCGCATTACACCACATTTTGTGATACGTGAATACTGCATTTAATGTGCGGTATGTACATATTTCAAATAATAACTGTTGCACATTAAGCTGGAAAGGTATGCTCAGTTGTAGAATACAGTGAAGGAAAAAATAGAAGTGTGTTAACAGTGAATCGTGTGTGAAATGCAATAGTAGTAGTAGTAGTAGTAGTATAAATACTAAATTACTACTATTATTTGTATTATCTTTATATACCATTACCTAGTGCCAAAGCCAAGGTATGCAATTATGTATAATATATTTGGTGCAACATTGGGTGATATACTCTTCCCAAGAACTTTATTAGGCACAGTATACTGATACTATGTAGGGCCTCCCTTTGTTCTCAAAGCCTTAATTCTTTATGACATGCATCAAACAAGATGCTCAAAACTTTCCGCTTTTCAGCTTCTGCTGTTGACTTTATTGCATAATGCAGTTCCTGCAGATTTGTTATGTGCAGTTTCATGCTGTGGTTCTCATGTTCTGTCAATCTCCGAAGGTGTTCTATTATATTCACATTCCGTGACTGTGGAGCTTACAGCAGTCATTGTGATATAACTGAAACCAGTTAGAAACAATGTTTGTTTTGTGCCATAGTGTAATATCGTGCTAGGAGTAGCCAGTAGAATATGGGTAAATGGTGTCTGTGAAGGGATGTACATGGACAGCAACATCACTTAAATAGGCTGTTGACACAAGGCAGGTTTGGTCCACAGAGTCATGTCTCTGGGACGACATTCTGACCCTACCATCTGTGTGCCTCAGCAGAAACAGAGATTCAGCAGATTACGCTACATTTTTTTAGACAGTTACAGTTTTTAGATGTTCATTTTTGTGATCAGTGCAACCTCAGATTTTTGGCTGAAGAAGTGGAAAAAACCAGGCCTTCTGCTGTAACAAATGTTAGGAGTGGTGAGGTACTGTTTGTGGACAGAACCGGTTTTGCCATTCACTTTTAATCACTTTCATTAACAAGGGATTTCCACAGAACCAGCAAACTCACTGGCTCACAGTCTAAATGTGAAAGTCTCAGGAGATAACGAGGTGTGGAAATATTCAAGCCAGGCCGTCTTGCACCAACAATCATGCCATGGTCAAAATTACTGAGTCGCGCCTAAATGACTTGTGTACCCCTAAAATAAACAATGATTTTAACATTCACTAACAAGTTTGTGACAAGTGTTTGACAAAAATAAATAAATAAAACAGTAGTGAGTCACCGTGAAGGTCCAGACATTTACAATTCTTGATTCCAAATCAATGTTGAAATTTATTAGCAGAAAACATGTTCAAGTAATTAGTACACAACGTAAATGCATTTGCCGAAATAGTGCAAGTGACCATAGATTAATTCAGCATTCTTAGAAAAGATTATCATTGGTTGCATGATGGTGAGATCTTGTAACTTAGCAAATGTAATTGATGTAAGGTAACATCAATATCTAGTATCTGCAAGATGTTAAAAATGGGGGACAAATAGTAATGCTGCGTTATATGAATAAATCTGCCCTGGGAAATGGTAGTGAAAACGGACACAAACAAAACAAAATGCAGTGGATTTCGGTTAATTGGACCAGCCGCTTATTTGGACCAAATCCTAAAGTACTGAAACAAATCCTATTATATACGTGTTTTATTTTATTCGCTCATTTGGACCAAAATTCCGCTTAATCAGACCAAAGAACAGAAGATGTACAGATATGTAATATCCGTGAAGAAACTCTGTCTCTAGCATAACTACCTGAAAACTCCCGAGTTTCTCCACAGCCCTCTACTGCCGTCAACAGGTCTTTGCCTAACATTTCCATTTACTACAGAAAAGAAGCCACAAGTCGCCACTTAGCCGCAGCAAAAACACATCAGATCACACTGGAAGTTCTTCAAACGTTGACTGGAATTTAGTAAGAATTTAGTAAGAACTTGTTTTTTACAGTATTATGCTTCACATGCTGAGTATCTATACATTGTGTTGTAAATCGTTTCGAAAAACTTGGTTGCAAATTTATTTTTCAATTAACAAAGTTCGGAAGCAACAGTAGTTCTTGTTTGCACGTTTGCTATTCGTGTAAATCGCACAATAAAGGTTTAATAAACATTTAATATGTTACATAGCATGTCCCGTCTTGTAACATAGGGCTTGTTAGTTTAATCGGACCAGCCGGTTATTAAGACCAAAACCATCGCTTCCCGATGTGGTCCCATTAACCGGAATCGACTGTAATGAGTAATATTGTCTTATGTGGGTTTTCTTCAGATATTCAGATTTCCTCCAACATTCTAAAGATGTGTCTTTGGGCCACTGGTTTATTTAAAGTGTCCCACTGTGGGGGAGTGGCTGATTGAGTCAGGGGTTTTCAAACTTTGTTCCTGCCTTGTGTCTTGTGTTGCCAGTTAGTCCCTGGCCACTTCACAACTCTTAGGTGGATTTGGAAAATAAATGAATGAATGCAATTCTAGTACATAATTGTAAAAGCCAGGATTTCCAGATGGCGTGTGTGAATTCTTTATGGTAGTTGCATTTGCCCAAATTAATTGTTTTTCGTAAACATTTATGCACCAAATTAAGACTGCATCTGGATTTTTAAAATTCGATTGAAAATGTCAGTGGTGATTAGATACTAAAGAATCAGTCTGTTTTATTTGGCTCTCACTGAAACAATGCAGCGATGACAGAATTATGGTACGGTTTTATGATGGTGCTTATGGTTAAGATCAAAGTGTTGTTAATGTCAGCGCTGTGACGGAGTGTTTAGAGATCGGGCTATTAGGGTGTGTACTGTACGTCTATGGTTGTAAACCATCTTATTGGCATCTTTACTGCATTGTTTGGCCAATTTGTTGGTTGTGTTTTGTACGCTTTATGGGGCATAGGAGAGTTGGCTCTTGGAAACGTCCTGCTTTTCTCACCCCTGTATTTCTTTTTACAGCATAAAAGTAGGACAAATTCTAAATAATAGTTTTTATTCTTTGTCTGTCGTTGGTCTTGGTATATTTTTGCTGAAGCCTCTAAATTATATATGTGGTTGTTTTATGGTTTTGTGTTTTATAAACTGTGTCTTATTAACATAATGTAAAATGATTTTACTTTTATTTTCAAAATGAATTTTCTGGACTCCCTAGTTTCCACATGGGTGGCTTGAATCCAGAGTTTCAGTAGTAACCTGGTATTTATCACTGCCAGCCTCCTGTCCTTATGCCTCCTATGGCCAGTGTTTTTTTTTTTTTTTTTTAAGGTTTTCTCTGACTAAATGAACTGGCAACATTAGCCTCAAAGCAGCAGTTGCTGTTGTGCTCTCAGGGGTCATGGAACCTGCTGAGATCTGGGTTTTAAGGTGCTCCATGTCTCCGGTTTTGGCCTGACACTTCCTTTGATACAGAACTGCTTTATTTCAGCCAAGCCAGAGCTGGTAAATCTCGCAAAGTCCCCATGTGTTTGATGAAACCAGATCGCTGAAGTGAAAATGAACACTTGGACCTCCAGTGGGTAGAAAGGAGCTACATCTGTGTGTATGTATTTGTGCGCAATTCCAAGCTGTTCCTATTTCATACTGAGCATCTTTCCTAAAATAACCAAAAATTAGTAAAAAACAGACATGTAACTTACATGTATGCGTGTTGCCCCTTAGATATTAAATACTTTGTAAATAGCATTTTATCAGGTACAGCTAACGTACAACAAAGCAACCATGAAACCAGTAACCATGCTGTGAAGTGCAATTTGTAAGCCACCTCCTAACTTAGCACAGTGGAAATGGATCGCCACAAGATTATCACTGATCTGATGTTCTGTGTAATATTTTCAAACACAGTAGTGGGTGTGGTGCTTGTATAATTAGATGGCTTAAACACTTTTCACGTTCTGCTTTCATTAAACCAACCAGACTATTGGATACAGCTTGCACAATTAAAAACTTTTTGTTTTGTTTGTTGTTACTCTTCTTGTACGTGTCCTAAACACAGAATGCTTTTGGCAAGAGTTTTACATGATGCACTAAAAACAACTCTTAAATAAAATGAAAGTCCCAGTGGCTCTATTGCGTCTGCTACACTCAAGTGTAGACAGTACGTACAGAGAGGAGTCTTCTATCAAGATTTAACAAGTTAGCAAAATGATTTTCTGTCTGCATTTCAGACTCTAAGAAAATAGTCAAAGTTCATGTGTGACCCCAATAATGACTTGAAGATACACAACCAATTATAACGTGCACAAATTTGTTGGTCAGCACTAACGGTGTTGTACAGGATGTCCCTGAAGTCCAGAATCATAGTTTTATGTGACGTTTGGCCTTACCCTAGAGTCACTCCCGTTTAGTGTTTGAATCAGTGATTCGTTTGGCC
>JAUZST010013295.1:0-11086 GCA_034779995.1 Parotocinclus haroldoi
TCTCTCTCTCCGTCTCTCTCTCCGTCTCTCTCTCCGTCTCTCTCTCCGTCTCTCTCTCCGTCTCTCTCTCTGTCTCTCTCTCTGTCTCTCTCTCTGTCTCTCTCTCTGTCTCTCTCTCTGTCTCTCTCCGTCTCTCTCCGTCTCTCTCTCCGTCTCTCTCTCCGTCTCTCAGTCTCTCAGAATCGTACGACGAACTAAGAGCTATTAGATTTCAAATCCCTTTGTCGTTAGATTGTTTTGAGTTTGCGTCATGCTGCTTATAATGAACCTTCCCTCTGGCTGTTCTCAAGTTGCCATGCCAACCAGCCTATCAGTGGACTCTTCCGTTCTGTGCTGATCGCCTTGACAACTGATCCTCTTCCTCACCGACTCAACCCTGTCATCATCCTCGTGCTCAGCGGCCCGGGCAAGGCTGGGCACTTGGCACGTCGCTGGTTTTTTTTTTTTTTTTGATTCGCTCTAACAGCAGGACGACGAGGCCTTGTAAAACAAACAGCAGAAGAGACCAAATGCTTGACTGGCTGCACAGTTTGCTGGGGGCTTTGTTTGCACTAATGCAGGAGCCATGACTAAGGCACGGCAAACTGAACACTGATGCCTCTCCACGCATCCGTAGCTGCACTTCAACAGACTTATTCACAGGGTGGAGATTAATGAAAGCAGGCCTGGCTCTGTAGTTGAAGCACTAAATTGGCTTTCACTTACACAGGTAATAATCTTATTTCTGTCAAGAAGCAGCCACGGATAAAACTAACGGGGCTTACAGAGCTGTGCAGCCTAAGAGCGCATCCCGAATGAAAGCACATCGAGCGTAATCCAATCAGGATCATTCTGGCTGTGTTTACGTACACCCTAATAAGCCCATCATTAGCTGATTTAGAAGTCGGGTGTTCGAATTAAAGACATGCAGTACTTTGCCCTGCACTGGTTCTCTAGTAGGAAGACGGCCTAATTCTTAATCATTCCAGCATTTCCAGCATTTAGAAGACGCCCTTATCCAGAGCGACTTACAATTAATACAGTCTTACAATCAGAGCAATGGTGGGTTAAGGGCCTTGCTCAAGGACCAGACTGTGGCAGCTTGGCAGAGATGAGATTTGAAACCTGGACCTTCTGGTCCAGAGTCAAGTACCTTAACCGCTAGGCTACCACAGTCACAATATACGAGAAGGTTACCGCAAAAAAAGTCAAGACGTTCTCCCCAAAAGAGATCAACATGTAAGGGAGGTCATAATAAATAGACATTTTCCTGTAGTCATTTTGTCCTTAAATTTGTGGGGGTTTTTTTTTTAAATCGTGTACATATTTCTTGTATTTTCATATTTACATATGCTGGTATCTTGTTCTGCTTGTATGCTCTAAGAGACTGGCAAAATTCTAGATGGTCCTTATACCATTGCTAATTAAAGCCGTAAAGAGTAAATAATATGCAATACGAGATATATGCAGTACTGTGCAGCAAGAGTTCAGGCCACCATTAAATATGTTGTTTTAGCAATGCTATCATGAAAATATATCATTAATGATCGGTCTCTCCATTAGAAGACAACCATAAGTCACAAGCCATGCGTATGCAGAATTACAAATTTATAAATGATCTTGCTCTTGCTTGTGTGCTCTAAGAGGCTCTCATTTCTCACAGCTTCTGCACACTTCGCAGTCGGTCTGACGGCCCATGCTGAAATAAATGCTTGTGTCGTAGATACTACAGGCAATACATTGAGCGCTCACATAAAGACAGGTTAATTCAGTAAGTGCTTGTGTGTGAGAGAGTGAGGCAGGAGTGGGAAGGGTAAAGAGGATTCAGCTCTACAGTAAAAAGAAATGTGGTGGTAAATGCTGTATTAAATGAATCAATGTATGCGAAATACTGTAGTACCCTGGATATTTAGTCAATGCCGCTAGACTACAGTATCCCATATGGCATTACTATATAATATGTAATATATAAGTACAGGTGGTTCTCGACCACCTCAGAACTCATCAAGTTCACTTTCTGACGCATTCTGACTACACAAATGTGCCTCGACTCTTGTTGTTTGCTTGGTATCTGGCAACCTTGAACTAGATCTGTCCTATTGTTATTGTGTTTTTCGTTATATTTACACATGTAACGTATTGTTCGTGCAAATTAATCTTGGCTCGTGGACGTTAAGCGATGCATACCTGTATATATAAAACAAATACACCAAAATAGGAAGTCTTACCAAACAGCGCCAGCAGAGACTGCAGGGCAAAGTGCATGGTGCGTCGATTCGCCTGTTTCCCAGTCTTTAGCACGACCTCCTCTTGCCCGACTTCACACAGGTCAAACCCTAAGATGAAGAGAGAGAGAGAGAGATGGACAGAAGGCTGAAAAATGAAACAGATGGTACAAGGCTCCCTAATTTTATCACGGAAGAAACCGTACCTAATCAGATAAATCTGCAATTACAGCGCTTACCCAAAGCGGCCAAGAATTCATGGCAGCCAGGCAGCCTCCAGAGCTGCACACTGATGGACACTTGGATGGGTGCCAGCGAGAAGTCATGCTCTTTTTCTCCAGACTGCAGCTGGACGAGCACCTGGTGAAGCTGAGGGAGAGTTGCAAAAAATGTGAACGTGTTTACCATGTTTATTATGCTTTTTACAGAGAAGAGCATACACGTTCACTGCAGAATTGTAACAGACCCAGCCCCCACCCCAAGTAGTGCAGATACTCGGAAGCCTGGTAAGGGCACATTTATTTCCAATGTTAGGATGATAAAGATGGCAGGAAATCTCCCCCAGCGGGCATCGCGTGTCTACCAAAAATCCCCTCACCAGGGGCAGGATACGAACCAGAGTGGCTCAATGGAAGAGCGCTGGTGTATGGTGCTTCAAGGTGAAGTTCGGCTTCGAGTTGACAAGGGGTTTCCTTTTTCCAGGACAGACAGGTGTGTACACTTAATCAGGATAGTCTCAGAGAAAGGCCAAAAGGGCTCAGGAGAGTCCTGTATGAGGCTGAGGGATCTGAAAGACGGGCAATATTGGTAAGTTGTGCCTCACCTCAGGCTCTCGAGTTACAAGGCATTCTCTGGGATGGGACTTGGGTGCCTCCTCGTTATAAGAACTAGTTTTATTCTTAACAGGTATGTTGCGAAAAGCTGGTCAATTGAGTTGAGTGCAATTTCAGAAGCACTTACCATTCCCACTACATTTTTAACAGCCTTCAGTGGCAGGTTAGGAAAGAAAGAAGACAGCATTTAGTGGCACGTGAAGCGAGCATTAGTAACAGCAAAACAATCCAGAAAAAAGGCTCTTCGATAACGTTTCAGGCAGATGCACATTACCCGTAGAGCAGCTTTCATATTTGAATGTCGGTTACATTCTCACCCTGCTGATGAGCTGCTCTCCAGTCTCAGAAGCTGTAATGAGTTTGCATAGAGCCTGGAGGGCAGGAGGGGGCAAACCTGAGGGCACAAAGGACCAGAGAAACCAGGGTTACTGACTCACAGCAAGGCAGCAGCTGACTGAAATGGAAAGATCCAAACACACTCACAGCCACGGAGCATTTACATGACATTTACATTCGCTCAAAAAATTTGCACGTGAGCACCTGGTTACTACGTGTAGACAGATTCCAGTAGTCGCTGGGCTGGCTTAATAGATACCGAACAAACCAAACCCTAGAATAAATGATTTTCCATTCAGGGTAAATTCTTAATAAGTTCGCGGGGGCTTGGCCTGGCATTCACCTTCTGGAAGTGAAATTAACTTAAATTAAATTGGAATTTAATAAGTGTACCCAAAAAATTCCATGATACTAAAGTGTGAGAAAACCCAATATACAGGTATGCACCGGTTAATGGCTGCATTCATTTCTTTGAAATAGGATGTTGACCAGACGTTACCATAGTCGCATAGTGGTTTTAGGCTGTCATAATGTAAACATAACGGGTATTTTCACGAGACAACTGTGTGCAAATGATACAAACAATACAGCAGAACCAAAGACTCGATGCCTAAATGTGAACCAGTTTATAGATATAGGTTAGAGAGAATATACAGGTAGTGGTGGTGGGGGAGGGGCAAGCACAAGGTGTACTACTTACATTAGGACAGGTTTATACACTTACGAACACCATTTACAGCTTGGTACCAATAAGCAGTCAATGCACACAAACGTGTTTAACGTACTCTTAAGTCTCTAAACACATCAACCAAGTTTGAACTAGTCTTTCTAGTCTAACCAGAGCAAAATGCACTGCTATACAATAGGCTGCCAGCACATGAATAAGCAAATAACATAGAAATCAATATAACATCTCATCTAATTATGGTATTTTAGGTCTAATATCGTAATTAGAATTCAGTACGCAGCACTGGGGCTCGGTGGGTGGCACCGCTGCCTCACAGCAAGAAGGTCCCGGGTTCAATCCTAGGGTGGTGCGGCCCTTTCTGTGTGGAGTCTGCATGTCCTCTCTGTGTCTGCTTGTGTTTACTCTGGGTACTCCGGCTTCCTCCCACAGTCCGAGGACATGCGTGTTAGGTTAATTGGTGTTTCTAAAATGGTCCTTAGTATGTGACTGTGTGCATGATTGTGTGTATGTGGTGCCCCGGTTGTTCCTGCCCTTGTACCCCCCACCCCCAACACCCACCCAAACACCCCCCCCCCACACACACACACACACACACACAAAGTACTTTAACATCAAAAGCACTTGCTGACAGACAAGAGAGTCTCATTTGTAAATGACAGAAGTATTAAATTGTATAGAATATGCAATGATACAAATTAGTACATTAATCAGTATAGTACTAGTATAGTAATATACTATTACAGTATAGTAATGTACTGAATGTTTTCCTGCTATGTTTTGGTTAATGCTATTGTTTAAATCAATGCACTATTTACAACTAAACTAATATCTGACAATGATAATGTCTGGTCCATTTCAGTCAACACCCTTTTTCACAGACAGTGCATACGTATGAAATCTGAAAAATCTGACCTTTAGATTATTCACTATGTGCTTTAACACATACCCATGACCTATCAAGGTCTATCATGGCCTAAAGTACCTAGTAGAGACTGTAGTGTGGAGCTGCACTGCTGCAGTCTGTCTCCGGGGTCGGCCATAGGGAAGAAGACGGCAGCAGGGAGACCGGCACCGCCTGGGTCCAGTCTGAATCCCACAGCACTGAGTAGAGCCTGCCAGCCCGGGACTCCCCCCACCTTGTTCTCTACGCTCTGCTGTGAGGTGTACATCGAGTTGCGCTGGCCACTCTGAATGCGCTGCAGAGACTTCTCCACCTGTGGATGAGGGGTGGATGGTTAAAGTAATGTTTGGGCAAATCTGAGATTTTGTTCGGCTCTTTTAAAAAATATGTGACAGAGATGTATAAAAATTGTATAAAATTACATGAAAGTATTTGTGATTGGCCTAAACTGATGGTATTTGTTTAGGATCTAGAACCAGAGGTAATAGGTGATATACAGCACAGTGTGCTCGAACTATAGCTATACAAGATTCTGCCGTTTGCCTTCTGAAAAAACAGATAAATTGTATTTTAAGCAAGGGAATTATCCAGTGAATTCCTATCCTGGCACGCCCTCTCTCATACCACCCAAGTCTCGAACCTGGGTCTCTGCGGTGGAGGTCAAGTCAAATTTATTTCTCCAACACTTTTAACAGCAGAGCGTTGTCTCAAAGCAGCTTTAAAATGTTCCAAAAAAAGTCCAAGCAATTAGGCAAATCTAGGGTAACAGTGGCAAGGGAAAAAACTCTTTGGGTAGCCTTGATTGTAGACATAAGGGGTGAAAATTGCTCAAATAATGAACGTATAATAATAGTTTAGGGGCAGCTCGGTGGGGTAGCATCGCTGCCTCACAGCAAGAAGGTCCTGGGTTCAATCCCAGAGTGGATCGGTCAGGGTCCTTTCTGTGTCCTCTCTGTGTCTGCGTGGGTTTACTCTGGGTACTCCGGATTCCTCCCACAGTCCAAAGACGTTCGTGTTAGGTTAATTGGTCTCTCTAAAGTGGCCCTTAGTGTGTAACTGTGTGTGTGTGTGTGTGCACTCTACGATAGATCGGCGCCCCGTCTGGGGTTGTTCCTGCCCTTGTGCCCAGAGTTGCCGGGTGGGCACGTCTGGACCCCATGTAGATTAAGCGGAATATAATGAATGAATGAATATTTTACTCGAAGCCTTTTATTTCCACGAGGGTAAATTTGTCAATTTACGACAACAATATAAAACATAATTATATGTATAAAAAATAATTTATATGCAATTATTTTTCAATATGGCCTGTATCATATTAAATAGATAATATAGATATTATAAAGAGTATAATAAAATAGAGAATATAGACTATAACGTAACATAATAATAGATGTAATAAGACATACTTCAAAATTGAGAACATGGAAAAAAAGAGCGTCTTGGCTTTATTTATTCCAGTAAACCAGTTTCGGTTGCTCGGTGTCCTCGGAGAAACAGGAGGAATGGATGGAGGGGGATTAAGGGCCTCTGATCAATTTAGTAAATTGCTTCTGTGCCACCTGACAGCTCTTTAAACTGTGTTTTTATGTTTTAAATTATCTATACAGTTTGTTCAGTTACATATTTGATACACTTCTTTTATAGCCAGAATAAAATAGTTGAAAGACATTGAGCTTGAGTGGTGCTGAGGTCTAACATGCCAGTCCAGCACTGTACTGACTCGAGTCTCTTACGGGAATGATAAGCTGTGTCTAAGGGACGGGAATAATTTACAATTTTAAACGTAATAACTAAAATAGTTTAACTGATAAAGAGGTGTGCTGAGAGGTGCGTACAGTGGAGTTCATTTTTTTCCCATCTATTACTAATCATATAATCAGTCTAACCTTTAAAGGATAAGCTGAACACTTGAAAAATGTACATTTATTTCAATGTTTGGTAGCATTTTGGGATGTTCTCCCCTTTTCCGTAAAGATAGCGTGCACTCGAGCAGGTATGGTGCAAATTACTGATGCTCTTCAATCTCTGTCTTCAAGTGCCCCCATAATTTCTCAACGGGGTTAGGTCAAGTGACTGTGCAAAAGAGTTCATGGCTGTCAGCACTCCTTGTGCTCTCCATTATTCTCCTGAAGAACACGTCTTCCATAAGATCCGAATCATTTCCGCTAGACTTTTGGCCTCCGCTGCATGCCGCTCTTGGTTTAGCTCGTTTGATAAATTCCTGATTTAAATCTCCGTAGTATGACTTGAATAGTAAAAAGTGTGCTGATGCATTAGCACTGGGGTGGGGGGATGCATTAGCAGGCCTAAAATAAACACAGTGTCTCAAATGAAGCACGAAACGAGCAGGTGCTGTGACGGTGTGATTCACAGCACAGACGAAGCAACACCGTGTGACTCTCACCAGGTGCAACAAGACCCTCAAGGCATCTCTGGCTTTGTCCGGATACTGCAGGATCTCAGCCAGAGCTTGGCTAATCAGGGACGAGGGGCTGTTAAGCTTCACGTCGCTGCCGATCAGCACATACCCTGCAGGAACACGCAATGGGATTGAGCTATAAAAGCATCTAGGAAAAGCGGCGATTACAGCGGATTTGGAAACGGCAAAAGCAAGGACCGACCCGCCCAGTTAGAAGGGTGAGAGAACTGCTTGCTGCCCTGGAGCGTCTTCATGGCGTCGGCGAGGGCGGCGCTGGCCTTGGTGCCGTTCAGCAGGGCCGTGTAGAGAGCGTGGACGAACGTTTTGGAGGCGGCCACAGGCACAGGCCACAGAGACACCAGCACGCACTGAGCACCTGCGGCTAAAAAGGCCCGGGTCAGTCCCACCACGCCGTCTGCCGTCACTTTACTGTCCGATTCCTGGTAGGAACTGCGTATGCCAGAAAATATCCCAGGATTAGGATTTCAGCAGAAATATATCCAACCGCAAATCATAATGCAACTTCCTCAAAACACTGCTGATTAGGATTTCACACATGTTATTGGTGTCATATTATATAACAGCTTCTCCCTTGGGCTGGGATTATACAGGCATTCCCCAACCTCAAATCAGAAAAAGATGGGACGGAATGGAACCACGCTTGACTTTTAAATCACTGCAGACAGTATGACCCCCAAGAAATGTCATGTTTTGTCTGGTCAGCTTCCTTTCATTTGTTAATAAAGATCCATTCCTGCATTTCTGGCCTGCAACATTTTTTTTTTTTAAATTGGGGAATTATTTCTGCTGTATCGTCTTTTACTGCCCACAGACAATTTCAAAGTGGTATTTATAAACGTAACTCTGTCTTGTAGTTCTTGATAAAGTTACGATAATGTAATCCCTTGCCCATGTGGTTCTATCAGCTATTGAACGGCAGTTCTTGATTCAGTGCTGCATGAGAACTCAGAGATTACAGGAGTTCAGCTTAAGCTTGAGCACTTGCCCTTTTTGCACTGAAATACCTCCTAATTTCTTGAAGTATATAACGATATTATGTTCTGTAAAGGCAGAAATATGTCTTTGAGGAACATTGTATGACTTGTATTGTTCTATCATGGACACTGCTTTTGTACAAAATCGCAATTAGAATCACCTGTATTCACATCAAAAGTATTTTTTACCTTATTTTTTAATCCTGAAATGCAGCAATGGATGGTTATTAACAAATGAAATGAAGTTGCCCAGACAAAACATGACGTCTCTCAGGCTCATAATGTCTGCAATGAAATAAAAGTCAAAGGAAATGTATAAAACACTTTTTTTTTAATACCCTCTGATTTGGGGTTTTATATGCTATTAATACTCCTGCACCCAAAAACTGACTGATACAATTTTTTCGACTGACCCCAATACTACTAGCTTGACGTGCAGCCGAAGGTCCAGGATATCTGCTGCTGTAAGCAGGAACTCCTGCAGAGGGGGGCTGTCGCACACGCTCTCTGCATCGCTGGCGTCATCTTTGATGCTGTAGCTGGACTTCCCGCCGCTCTCTGCGCCTCCGGATGCCGCTGACGAAGCGCAGGCACCGCTGCTCATGTCCTGGTTGGGTGCGAGCACCAGGGCCGCCAGCTTCCAGGAGACGTGCGTTGCAAAATGGACGCACTCGGCCTGGCTAAGGGCGCCCATGACTCGCTGCTTGGTGGCACCTGGGCCAGCCAGAGGCTGGCAGCCCAACAACTCGGCCACCATGTGAGCCTCCTCCTCAGCCGAGGGCATCGGACCCCACAGCCAGCGCTCCATTACCGATGCAGGCAGGCGAGGGTTACCCACCACTGCCGCAGAGCTGCCTCCGGGGCAGAGTCCCGGGCTGGGACGGCGAGGGTGGACCTGCAGGAGGCACAAAGGTATTATTATTATAGGGATTCTTGTACAGGTCGGCAGTGCATGGATTCATTTAATCCCGCCACGTGCACGCTCTCGCTCACTCACCCTCTCTCTCTCAAGCACACATATATACATATATCATTTATGGAATGAGAAACTGTTGTATGCGACAGCGCAACATATCTCCTGTTGTATTTAAGAAGGTTGCCAGCACCTTGCTAAAGCTATACCACGAAAACCTAAGGTTGGTATAAAGGCTAAAGGGGTTCAACCCTAGCAAGGTGTGCCTAATAAAGTGGCCAGTGTGTGGATGTAAATCCTATGCAGCTGTCTTTCTGCACCTAAGTGTATTTCTACTTCTAAGTGTACTTTGTGTTTGTTTGTGCATGTAAACTGTTGGAGTTTGTGTATTACAGATGGGATTAAAAAAAAAAAAGCATGCTGACCTTAGCGTTAGCTCCCAGGCTGCCAATCGAGGGCACGGCTATGAGGCTAAAGCGCTCATACAAGTACTCGTTGGAGGAGCTGCCTTTCAGCAGAGCAAACGGGATGAGATAGAGCTCGCCTTCGAGAACCAGCACCAGCTGCCTGTGCCGGCCCACGGGCCCGCTGGAGTGCATCAGACCCTGCATCAAGCAAAGAGAGCCAGAGCCAGAGCCAGAGAGAGGGTGAAGAACTGATAACAATTTGTAAAGTACCTGAAAAAATGAACTGGAAATGGCTCAACTAAACCAAAACAACCAAACAGTAAGCTTTTAATGATCTTCAGAACAAATTATTGGGAAGAACCTTAGCCGGGGCGTAATGACATAATGACGTTCGACTTGGATTATACATTCTCGTTTATTACGCCATCTACTGCAATAGCATTTTTGAACACCGGGCGGCGTAGTCATGCATCATACTCACGCACATATCCCACTCCCAAATTTCTTTTAACTGCAGGGGACTAAAGATTATATAATATATGTTGTTATTTGTTATTTTGTTATTTAAGATACAGTGATCTTACAACAGAGCAGCGTGTTTACAATGTTCTGCCTCTGTTTCTAAACATGTACATTAAGATATGGACTGTTCTGCATTATTTACATTTCAGACATAACCGGGAATGTTTTAATGTCTTAATTATAAAATGGATCATTTCGATTTTTAATTGTGAATCGAATAAGACTGTAAGCAGAGTGCACTGTTATGCCCCTAAAACGTAATATATAACATAAGAAAAAACAGATTACATTCGAATTCTTTAAACGGCGAGGTCATGTGGGTAAACTTTCAGACAGATGTTCAAATAAATCAATATGCAAAAATAAACGTTCTTAGTTCGTTTGGTAAGTTTAAAGCTATACTCTGACCAAGGTTAAAGACGAGCCTGATGCACTTGTTCACAAGCCTCTTCTTTACTGTCTTGGTTGGAGCATTGACTTGCTGGGAAACAGAATCTGATCATTCAAGCCTTTCCAGAATGAATCGACTTTTCAGTCATTCATGACATTCCATCGCATCCAGCAGATAAAAAAAATCATGGCTGTATTAGAGATGCAGTCACTTCTCACCAGGTCTTTAAAGACACCTCTCTGGAGCATCAGGGTCCAACTCAAATCATGCCTCATCAGTCCACGCAACTCAACTTCTGTCAAAACCTCCACTCTCGCCACTTTTTTTTTGTTTTGTTTTATACCCATCTTTACCAAGCGTGCCAATTATTCAATTCAATTCAATTCAATTCTATTTCTATAGCGCTTTTTACAATGTAACATCGTCTCAAAGCAGCTTTACAGTAATACAATTATCTAAAAGGCCAATCCCAAG
>JAUZST010013296.1:0-11086 GCA_034779995.1 Parotocinclus haroldoi
ATATATATATATATATAGTTCAAGTTAGAAACTGCTAGGCAAACAAATTGCATACTATTGTCTCCAAACTCTTAATGAATCCCCTCATAGCTTTTTTAAAGTGCTGAGCACTGTTTTCCTAGTGCAAGTTTTGGACGTAAATATGCAGTTGCTTATATTATTGAAAAAATTCAGTCATTCTGCTGTTCATGCAGATTTATGTGGATAAAATACACACAAACAAAGAAAAGAAACCTAAGTCTTACCACTTTACCCTAATGTACTGTGCTATGGGCAAATGCTTAGGATGGCAAATATTCAGATAGCAGGAGGCTGTTTGCTATATCAGTCTAGCAGAGAAGCGCAGGACACTTTGTATTTGGCAGCTCAGCTATTTGCCTGTTATCTGTGAATTAGGGCAGGGGCTTCACCTCTTAGATGCTCAGGTTATTTTTCATCATGCGTACTACTGCTAATCTGCACTATGGTCTCACATGGCACATAAAATACAAAAAAAAATATGTACTGTATAATATAAACAGCCTTTAGTGTATAATTCACTACTGAAGAAGAACCAACCAAGTTGCGGCGATGTGCTAAAGTAAACATAAAAAAACGAAACTAGGTTTTTTCCCCCTCACTCACACCCCATAATGACAAAGTGAAAACAGAATTTAACATTTTTTCCACATTTACTGAAGAGGAAAAACTATTGTACTGACATAAGTATTGAGATCCTCTACTCCACCCAGAATGACCACTGGGTTCTTGGCCACCTCTCTCACCAGGGCACATTCTTCCCCGAATGGTGGTCAGCTCAAGGAAGAGTCCTTGGTACTTGGAGCCGTGGTACTTCCATTTAAGAATTACGATAGCCACTGTGCTCTTGGGAACTTTCACTGCAGCAGAATTGTTTTTTGTAGCCCTGTGCCCCAATACAATCCTGTCTCTGAGCTCTACAGGCAATTCTTTTCACCTCATGGCTTAGTATTTGAGAGACCTAATATAGACATGTTCCATGTCCAGTCAACTTTAGCACAGGGTTAGCACCAATCAAGAAATAGAAACATCTCAAAGATGATCAAGATAAAAGATCAAGACCTCAAAATAACTAAATATGAAAAAGTGACAATGTCTGAAGACTATCTGAATGCACTGAAGGTGTAAAATTCAATATTTGTTGTAGACGGTTTATGGGTCAGGTATCAGACTAATATTCGCAGGGACTTAAATTATTCGCAGGGAATTACATTTTTTTATTAAAAATGAATGTTATCTAGACACCTGGTTATATTTATAATCATAAAAATAATTAACACTAAGATGATACCTGATGCTGCCGTTTATAATGAGGTGTTTCTTATTTCAGAAATGCAATATACCAGTTAAGATCTATTGAACTTATCTTTAAATATGCTTTTGTTAGGTGTGCTACCTGAAGAAAACAAAATTAACATACACTAGCTATAATATTTAGACCTTTGGGCCCATATATTGACTTTTCATGAGTACTTATATGGAACCAATCTTAGATTCTATTGTCAATTTAAGTCAGGTTTATTTATATATAGCTTTTTAAATTTAGTTTATTTATAACATGGATCACTGTCATAAGGCAGCTTTACAACATTATTCTATCTTATAAGGTCAATCCCAAACTCAGCACGTCTAGGGCAAAAGTGGAAAGGAAAAACTCCATAACCTTTGTAATGAAGAAACCTCGGGAGGACCAAGACTCAGAAAGGAACTTATCCTCCTTGGATGGCCTAAATGCTAATTAAAACAGTTAAGTGTGTGTATTTGTGTAAGTATTGGTGATGCTCAATATGTCCAAGGACGTACTCGTAAATAATACTTCAACTTAGACCACATTTTATGTACCCACATTCTAACAAAACATTTTAAACTTGTATTATTACTGTGGTGTTATATCAATAAAAACAATCTGTTGCAAGGCTACATGTTGCAAACCAAAAAAAATACTCAGGGCTAAAGTGAGCACTTTTGAGCATAAGTGGGTAAAGTAACAACATACAGCGTTTGCCTTTATGGTTATGGCCGTAAGAAATGAACTAAACAGGACACAGGGAGAGTGGAAAGTTACAGGACATGCTGCGTGCTGCGTCCTGGACATTTCACAAAGGCTTCCAAAGCCATTGTTAAGGTTTCTTTGTCGCTGGCGGTCTTCGGACGACCTATATATGGCATGTAAATCATAAGAAATTGTTTCTTGGAATTTTTCTGTGATGGATTCGACAGTGCTGTGTGAAATTGGTGGTCTTTCTGGGTGTCGGTTGTTAAAGCAGCTGCATTCCAGGCGTCAGAATCGTCAAGTCCATCTTCAATTACCCATGACGAACAACAAATGTTTAGAACGTTCTGTGTTGACTGCTTTTGACCACAAGAGATATTGCAAATCTGATTGCAGCAATCGATTTCTGGGACAATTCTGGCCTTCTTTGATATGTTAGACGACCATTTTCCCATCGGAAAAAAAACTTATCTTTGATCCATTAAGATGCTTTCCAAGATGGCGATCATAATACGGGCATAACCTAAAAGAAAGATCCCCTCATCTGTTATTTACTGGGGTATTCAGATATGTCATTTTCCCTTTTGTTTCTGAAATAAACGTGTTAACTTCTTTCTGAAGGGCGAGACGAAAGCGGAGTCGAGGCACGGAAAAAACTAGGTCGGGGCACAGTAAGTCAAACGATAACAGGTAGATAATGGAACGAAACTTAGAAACAAGGTAGGGACCAAGTGACTTAGCGAAGTGGCTGTGGCGGGGGTGTTAATAATTAGGGAGAAACGAAATGCGCGTGTGATCGGACGGGTTTGGTCGCTGGAGCCGCCCGGGGGTTTGACAGTCATTACTTATCAGAATCATGACAACACGGTCGATCATGTTTGTTTCACTGAAACTGGTCATATGAGTACAGTTTACATTTTAGCATTTGACTCTGTTTTTTTTAAACACGAATAAGGGCATGATAAGAGGCATGCAACATTACTCCCTACATTTTCCAGTAGCTGAGCTCTAGTTACACTCCAGAGTACAGCAGCACTAACTCACACATGCACGAGTGAGTCAGTGAAATCAAAAGCTGGCTGAATATAAATAGGCCGCTCACGTTCTTCCTGTTATTTTCTGATTAGAAATTCAAGGTTCACCCAGTCTCTCGGCTTAGCACAGCGCCTCTGGAGAAATGGCTTTGTGTTAATTATATGGCATTAAAAAATATAAAGGTGTTAATATTGGCAATGGAACAGTGATTCAGGTGAGCTAGGTGGAGCTGACTGCTTTGTTCCACACATTTTTAAAGAATGAATTAGGGAATGAAGGTTTATTTTAGCCAAGTACAGGTTGTACAAGGACTTTTTCTTGGTGTGGTTTTAAAACAAATACTAGACAGAATAACATACCTATAATAGTTATAAAAATAGAAATAAGAAAGCAATACACTAATTACAAATACATATACCATATATCCACACACACACACACACACACACACACATACTATGTGATATACTGTAAGTGTATCTATAAGTAACCTACAAGTGTTATACGTTTAGGAGAGTCCTGGTTTAAGAGGACTGTGGCCCGGAGAAAACGTTTTGCAGGTGTCATGAGGTGCAGTATTCCTAACTTAGTGTTGGATTGAAGCGCTGTGCTTTTCTGGCTAGTCCAGCTTTGTCCAATTCACCAATTTTGTTTGATGTCCCTTTCCATAGCTAATTCAAAAGCCGCTATTTTCTGTTAGTGATTTTACACAGCATCACCGTTAATAATGTACTGCACACACCTTTGAATCTGGCCATTAACTGTCTATGTTTTTTTATTCTAAATTTGTTGTTATGCAACTCAGTAACACTGCTTACCAGTTAAATTCCGCATTGATTATAAAATACTTCTTATAATGAACTCTTACAATCTTATAATCCAGCTCGTCTGCTTCTCTCACAGGGAGCAGGACTTCTCTCAGTACCTAGAATTAAAAAAGTCACTGCAGGGGGAAAAGCTTTCTCATATTTGGCCCCCCAGCTATGGAATAAACTTCCTACTTTAGTCAGAGATTCAGAAACTCTCCAAATCTTTAAGTCTAGGCTAAAATCATTCTTATTTACTCAGGTCGGTCTGAGGACTCCTTCTGGTTCTCCCCCTTTAGCTATGCTTCTATAGTAGTGCTGCCGGAGCTTCATGCTGTACATGGCATCAGTGATTGATAATAGACTCTGTGCTCCACACCCATAAGTAACTACATTTTCTCTTTTCTCTCTGAGCTGATGTTCCGGTACCAGTTCCAGCACCACACGCTTAGACGTTCCTCCACCTCAGCATCACCTATACTGGTCTCCATCATCAGAACCCAGTCCCACCGAAGTACAGGAACTCCCTCAGATATTTAGTCACTAAGAGACGATGTTCCTCCAAGGACCTCCCACTGAGGACTGATTTTATAATCCAGTTTGTTACTAAATATTATTACTGATTTAAATTGTATCACTTACTTAATTGTACTTTAATATACTTTTAAGTACTTGCTTAATGAACATCTGGGCCACCCATGGAGGTCGGGTCCCTTTTTGAGTCTTGGTTCCTCCCAAGGTTTCTTCCCTTCTACTTTCAGGGATTTTCCTTTCCGCTGTCGCCCTAGGCTTGCTCAGCTTGGGATTGGCCTTTTAAGATCATATGAGATGTTGAAGCTGCTTCGAGACGATGCTCTGTTATAAAAAGGCCTATAGAAATCAATTTTGATGGATTGATGGATGGATTGATGGATGGATGGATGGATGGATGGATGGATGTAAGTGCAGTGCGTAATTGCATGATCTAAATTGTACCAGATGATCACAGGACGTGTGAGTTCTCTGCTGACCCAGGTTTTGCTGGAAGACGAAACTGGTAGATATTCCTGGGTATTATTTCTAAATATTCCAGGTGATAGATTAGAAATCACAAAGCCAGTTTGTTGATAATAAGGTTTGATAATGAGTAGTCACAACGGAGTGATAACCTTATGCAGATGGGCTACAGTCTGTGTCCGGACATCTGTAAGGTGGATCGATATGGTATCTAATAGACTGAACTCCAGTAGTGTGTCTGATCCGATCCTACTGGCAAAACGAACTTAATACCCCCACCATCCCATCACTTACATCATGCAGGTCCAGAGTGACCTACAATTCATACGGTCTTACAATCCAAGCAAGGGTGGGTTAAGGGCCTCGCTCAGGGACCCAACTGTGGCAGAGGTGGACCTTCTGCTCCACGGTCCAGTGTCTTAACCACTAGGCCACCACAGTGCCATCAGGGTCACTCCAATGTTTAGAATGATCCACCAACCAAATAATACCTGAACGGACGGACGGACCAACGTGCAGTAAAGTGATCAGCGAGTCACTCAACAAGACTTCAACAAACGGGACAAACGTCCGACTGAGACTGATGCCGAATTCTGTAAAACCATCTTAAAGGATGACAGAAGCACAGAAGGCATGCAGAGCAGAATCAACCAAAGCGAATGGGAGTTTGGGGATTGGTTTGTATTTATTGTGTTCAGACCGGGAAAAGCAGGATTAGAACGGGGAAGAACGGGCTAAGATTTGCGTGCCTGGAATCGACTCAACGGGCATCCATTCCCGTGCTTGGTAACGAATTCGATTCTTTTGAGTCGACTCTTCACTTTGAAGAGTCGGTTCTGACTTCAAGCTCTGAAACAAAACAAATCGAGGATGGCGAATTGATACTCTGTACAGTTTCCATTTTTTACCATATATATATATATATATATAGTTAATGAAAGGATGTCGCTTTTACTGATCGCATTATTTATCAAATTAAACTAAGCAAACATGGCTGAGAAAGATGGCTACCCCCATTTTGTTTTCATAGGCTATTTTTATACGGAAGGGTAGGGGATATGGATTAGCAAACCCAGCAATTACGCTTTGTTCGGTTCTTTCTTTTTTATTGACTTTGTCGGGTTGCTTCCTATCCTGTTGTAATGCTTTTTTTCCCTTCTTCCTCAGGATCCTCCCAAGTCCTACGTCAGAATGCTCGTAGAAACCGCGTCCAATCAGCTGCCGCCTAGGGTCTATTTAAAGAAAGAGTCCCGGTCACCGTGAGCTGTCACCTGAATGTATTCATCCGCGCGAGTAAACACTATTATGTGGTGTGGAAAATGATTGACGCGGATTAATGAGCAGAACTGACTGCAGTTACGTCACTAGGACTGAACGAGCTCATCCCTGCGCTGACATTCCAGCTAATTAGAACGCGTGGAAAAAACAACAACAACAAAAAAAACCCCACCCCTACCGAATCACGTATTTACACGATCAGAGCCTGTACTCCGGTCTGCATTGTGGCCCGGCAGCCTAGTTAGCTGGACCTTGATCATTACAAATAAGTATTTTGAGATGCGAGATGAGATTTTGAGATGTTGAGATGCGCTCTCCGTGCTAGTCCCAAGCCCAGATACATGGGGACGGTCGTCTCAGGAAGGCCTTAAAACGGCATAAAAATATATATTTACATTGTTTTGCTGTTGCGACTTACAATTGATACAGTCAAGCAATCGGGGGTTAAGGGTCCTTACTCAAGGACCCAACAGTGGCAGCTTTGGTAGAGGTGGGATTAGAACCCTGGACCTTCTGGTCCATGGTCCAGTGTCTTACCCGTTAGGCCACCTAACAGTTAATACAGTCTTACAATCCGAGCATTTATGAGTTCAAGGACCACACTGTGGCAGAAGTGGGATCATAACCCCTGGACCTTCTGGTCCATAGCCCAGTACCTTAACCGCTTGGCCATCACGGTCCCAAGTGCACATATCCCACTGCTTTGGTAACCCCTAACGGAGGTGAGGGGGAATTCAGCATCTTCTTACGCTTTATTCGAACCTTGTTTTGTTTTATTTATCGGACACGATAGGGTTAAGGCCTATTTTTTCCTGATTTCTCACCACCAGACCCATCGCCGCATGTTTTATGGAGGTTCTGGTTGAAGTTATTTCTACATGTACATGGTACTTGTGTTAGAGCCTCAAAAAGAAGCAACTGCAGGTCACAAACAATGGCAATAAGTGTGTTATCGTGCGATATACTGTGTTATGCTGTAAGTGCTAGTGTATGTATATTATATATACACATACATATATACACATACATACATACATGCAGGGGGAATCAATTAAACCTCTTGTTGAATTGAATGATATATTTATTAGGTTGAATATGCAAAATTCAATGTATATTGATTTGGTAAATCGGATTAAAGTGTGACATGTGGAGCCAGGTAAAGGTGTACAAACCTCTCTGGACGTGCCTCTGGGTATCTACTTTTTTGGGCGGATGTAGTGCCTGCCTAAGAGCAACCGTTTCACTGCGTGTGTGAGAGGGACCGAGGCAGCCTGTGTTGATACTAATTGTTCGGGTGAGTGGGAGTCAGGCAGGGGGATTCGATCGATCGTAGTGCGCGCGATCCGAACAGCTGTCTGTCCCGACCGAGTGACCCGTCGCTCTCTGGATCCGGACCTCGAGAATGAGTCAGCCTCGTCCGGACGAGTTTAAGCCGCCTCCGGAGTGTCCGGTCTTCGAGCCCAGCTGGGAGGAATTCGCAGATCCGTTCGCCTTTTTTAACAAGATACGGCCGATCGGGGAGAAAACGGGCATCTGCAAAATCCGACCGCCGCCGGTGAGTGTGGACGAAATCGCTCAGCACCGCGTTCGGCGGTTCCTCATCAGATCCACCGCGATCTGTGTTTAAAGGGAAATTCAACATGGCGCCGCGGTGACATTACTAGCTTAAGCCAACCGTGTTGCTTTGTGTGCCTGTTCGGATCCACTTCGTTGACGTCGAGCAAGACCCGACGTGTAACCAAAATGGTCTTTCGCAGTTCTTTTTTTTAAAAAAAAGCGTCTAATAGGCAGCCTTCAAGTGGTGTTAAGTCGGCGAGGATGAGAATGAGGTACATCACCGTGTTGTAGGTGAAGACAAACTCGATAGGACCAACAACGTAGCGTGCAATACCAGTAACAATACCACCAGGGCTGTACTGGTTTCAAATACGGTTTCTTACGTGACCAGTATGCCCTTTGGGACGGACACGACGAACAGGCTGCCCAACCTTCCGAATTTCTTCAGTTACAGAGCTTAACGTGAGTTTTTTTTCGTAACGTTGCCAGGTGGGAGCAAAACGTGAGTTCTCAGACAAGGAAGGGAGGAAGCCAAAGGTAGAACGGGCTAGTGTTTAATCTAGGCAACGCATTTTCCATTCAACGAGATACAAACACACACCTTAACACCGCACCAAGCCTGAAATCTATCTCAGTCCATCTACACATGACAACTTTTTGGACTTTGCTCCCCAATATATCACAGTGTGTCCGAAACAGGACCAACGGGAACAATCGTAGTTACCTGTATTCGTTGTCGTGCCGTAGTCATTTGGTTTTTTTTAAGCTGTTATATATTATATCATTATCATCATTAGCGCTGCTGATGAACACTTTTCACTTTTTTTTTAAAACCGCGTTCAAAAATTGTGGAGAGAGCCTCGCTGGAGAAAGAAAGGCCACATGGCGAGTTGCACCAATGTGACGTTGGATTTGAACGACGCAAAGCTTTTAGAAAACAAAAATGAGTGGAGAACTGGAACTGAAATGTTTTCTCGTGCCTGTTGGACTGCAACGTTTACGTTTGCCGGCATTAAAGAAAAAGCAGCAGGCAAACCCGAGGAGGAGTATTAGTCTACTGGTGGCCATTGCACGTCACGTACCGGGTCTAATTACGACCGTTTTCAAAACGTATGTCTGTTATTTAAAAAAAAAACAACAACCCCAAAATAAAGAGAGAACGATAATGGATCGTGCGTTTGTGTTTGGGAGGATATGGGCCGCACAATCTGTACCATATCTCCGCCATTTCCGTCACTGGGATCTTAAAGAAAAGCATCACGTTTGCGTTTCTCTAAGTTGACGGTGATTAAATGTGATAAATAATGCACACGCGCAAACCGGGGCTACGTGACGTGCCTCACGCTTTCATTTGGCCGGGCCATAAAGTGAAACAAACAAACAAACAGGCTGTTCCCGTGGACGTCTATCAGCTTTATTAGTGCCATGTCGGCGAAACAAGGCAAACGTCCTGTGGCGTGGCGTGGCGTGGCGTGGACACGACATTTCCACATTTTAGGATACTTCTCACTAATTGGTCACGGTACGAACAGGACGTGAATCCTATCGCGTGCGATACAAACACCTCACGATTTCGAACTTGCTCACTTAGGCCACGTAAACGGCTCACAAAATGGCGTGATCGTCGTGGGGTTTGTTTTTTTCCCCTCACGCTTTAAATTCCAGCTGGCGATTTCTATCCTCACGTTTCCATCACCCGGAGCGAAGGCTGATCCGGGGTTGTTTTTTATTTTTATTTTTTATTTTTTCCTTTTAACGTGAATCCACCAACCAGGCCGCGTTCATGTCTCGTATCCTCCATGTTGCCTTTGTGGAGTCACTATGCGACCATCTGGCCATTTTGCGGGTCTGGGCCGCAACTGTTGTGCAGCTTAATCACAAAGTGGTCCTAACGTGACCTGGACCCTCCAGAAGTTCTTCAGCCAGGCATTCCTTGTACTCCTAATTGCGCGCTGGCGCGAATGCGTACGCGTTGGTGGACGTTTTGCTGGGTCTTATCGTTTGGTGGCAAACTGAAACGACTAGACCTGAGAGGATTATGAACTTTTTAAAATGTTCTAAGCTTTGTGATGGTGATGTACTTTAGGAGCGCGGCGTGTACACACACACACACACACGCCTCAGATCAACGCTACCCTTTACGTGCCGTGAGGTTTGACGGTGCCCAAAATGTGCGCGCCAAAGTCTTAACTGTAGATACAGCTTTCAAATTCGGCAAAAATGACACACAATTCGAGCCTGTCCCTTTCACTATGACGGGAAAGTAGATCTTTTGTGTGCTCGCTCCATGACAGGCCCACTGTTTCTACCTTATGTTTCGTTTTGAGCCCAACAAACCCCGGATCCACGTGAAAGTGAAAATAGAAGCCCATGAAACATAATACACTCGACGTGAGCCGCACAAAGAGATCAAATCTCCGCCATTGGCAGAAAATGCATAAACTCGGGGACTAGCTGCACAGGGTGCGAATGCGGACGGGGAGTTTTGTTTTGTGTTTTCATGGCTCCCTGGCCAATTTTAAATGATCTGTGAATGAATGAATCCGTTTGGTTTTATTTCCTCCTAGCAGTTGGCAGACCCCATTGTTACTGGTGTCGTCCACAGGCTGTCGTCACTTAATCGATGGTTGCGAGACGTAGGGTACGTTGTTGGGCATACTTTAGGCCGTAGGGCTGTATCAAATGTGCTGCTCCGAAATGACGATGAAATACCGCCTAATTGTCGTGAGCGGTATAGATTAGGCTAAAACGATGGTGTTTTCAGTTAGCAAAAGGATGCTTTGAGTATTGTAAAAGCATGGCTGAAGCAAAGTGGGTTATAATATGACGGTTTTTTTTGTTTTTTTTTGAGAGAGAGCAGTTCGTGATGCCTGTCTCTGTTTCGTTTTTAGGTTGGGGAAATGGGATTGCGTTTTTGTAATATTCTGTGTATACTGTGGAAACAAGGGCATCGTCTTGGGTGTTTTGCCACGTCGATCGTCACGTTGTGCGCTTCTTGCGCTTCTTGCGCTTCTTGCGCTGTGAGGTGTCGAACTGCTCGTTGTTGCTCCGTCTGTGGAAACAAAAAAACAAAAAAATATTTTAAATACAAACAAGGGCGGTTAAAGATGTGGATAAATGCAAGCGCTGTGGTGCGGAAACCACTGGGCGAAAATGTCTTCCACAGGAGTTGTGAGATGGAAACGTCCTTTTCTGCCTTACTGAAATAGGACTTCGTTTAATCCAGTAACTGTAGGTGTGTGTCTGTGTGTGTGTCTGTGTGTGTGAGACAGACAGAGAGAGAGACAGACAGAGAGAGAGACAGACAGAGAGAGACACAGACAGAGAGAGTGACACAGACAGACAGAGTGACACAGACAGACAGAGTGACACAGACAGACAGAGTGACACAGACAGACAGAGT
>JAUZST010013297.1:0-11085 GCA_034779995.1 Parotocinclus haroldoi
GCATGTTTAGTAACTAATAATTATTTTACCATTTAACTATTTGAGATGCTTGAAGTAACACCAAATAGACTCACATTAATAAGCACCTAGGGCACTATTTATAATTTTGTTCCTATATATGACATATATATCATGTGTCTTTAAAATCAAATTTGAACCTTCTGTGTTAGAGTTGTAAATTGATTTATGAGAAAATCTTTTTTTATGTGAGGTTAGTTACGTTAGCCATCATTTGCTGCAATTCCTTTAATTTCTCCTTATGTGCTGGCATAAGATAATACTTAGTAGCTAGCTAATCAGCATAAGCAATTCACCTTGGCATGCACAGGGCTCACAAAATTTCAGTGAAATGGATGCATCAGCAGTCAGCAGCGTGTAATAAGGCCATCACCCTGCCTGCATTAGAGAGCATTCTGATGTCTTTGTTTGGGGTAGCTTGCCATTAAGAGACACTGCAAAGGAGAGGTGACTGATGACAACAGCAATCATATTTGTATTCAAAAACCATAAACACACGCAATTTGAATTCTGTGTCATAGAATAGTTAATTATACCTAAAATTCCGAAGAACCTGTAGATCTGTTGCGATTGACTTTAATTATTCAAGTCAAAAATAGTGCGAACGCTATATTATGTTAAGCAAATTATAAATTGTATCCTTCTCCAATCTCTCTCCCTCACTTTTTTCTCTCTCCTACCGTTTAGCCACAGGATGGATACCGGCTGGTACAACACTTTCAGTTCCTTGGCTGGCCGGCCTACAGAGAAACCCCATTGTCCAAACGTTCCTTTCTGCAGCTGGTCACAAGGCTGGCCAAGTGGCAGGAGCAGTATGATGGAGGGGACGGACGAACTGTAGTCCATTGCTTGTGAGTATAGATATATGTACCAAAATACTCAAAAAAGAGCAACAAACTTACAAAATATAATACAATATTCCATATTGGGTCTCAAGACCAAAATATACTCATTGACAAAAAAATGTCAAACAAATGGAAACGACATACTGGAGCAAAACTTGACATGTTATGTTTGGGAAGATAATGATTTCAGGTATGGACTAATTAGACACTGGTTCTTGTCACAAGAGGGCATAAAATCGCTTACTTCACAACTCTATAAAAGGCTGCCTCTCTGATAGTGAGAGATTGTTGACTGCTAGACACGTTGAATGCTGGTCATTTTGCCCAGTTGACTTTGAGAGGGGGTGCAACACTGGAATGATAGATGGTCATTTGAATGATGCAGAATGGTTATTTGAATCAATTGTCTGCCATCTAAACCATTCCGATGCAGCTGGTTGGAAGTGTTTGAAACATTGGTTCGAACCAGACAGCCACATTTGTCTGTCAGTTGTGATTTACATTAATGTTTACTGTCTAGTTTAGAAATATTATTAAATCATCTAGCATGCACAGTAACTACCCTTATATTCAGTTTATGCCAGTTTAGGGAATGTTAAAGTCACAGCTGACCTGTCTGGAAGCAGTTCTATCATAAAGTTTTTATGGTCTCTTAGATTGTCTCGTCTCGAATGGATCCACTTATCTTCCTTTTTATTCTGACACTTTTGACAGCGAAATTTCCAGTGGAATGTAGTTAGGTTTTTTTTTTTTTAAACTTCTCTTAGCTTTGTGATTTTCCGATGCTCAGTTAGCTGCTTAGTAGAGCCCATAGCAGTTATCTGTTAGTACAATGCACAGAGAGGCTTAAGGATCGTAGCATTTATTAAGCTTCGGCAAAGTCTATGCCTGACTTAAAACAAGTGGATTATCTGTAAATTTGCTTAAACCACAAAACTTGTAAATTGACCAGGAATTAGTGAAAATTTGCATAATATTGTAAAGACAAAACCATATAACACATTTAAACATAATACCTCAATGTACCACTTATTCTTCCTCTCTCGTCTTCTTTTTTTCTCTCTCTTTCTGACTTCATGTCTCTAATCTACCCTTTTCTTCAGTTTTGTTTCTGCAGCCATGCTGCATACTACAAGCTTAAATACAAATAAGTCCAAAAGAAACCCAACTGTGCTCTTAATCCCAAAGCTTTTAATTTCTTACTCTATATTTATGAAATTTCAATATAAAGTATTGTGCAAAAGTCTTAGGCCACCATTGGATTTGTTATTTTAGCAATGGTATATATATATATATATATATATATATAATTTCTTATATTTTCTATTCATTAGAGTTTATTTGTATTCATAATGAAGGGCCTAAGACATAAGCAATGGTCATTATTGCTTATTTCCCAGTAATGGCCATTGCTGAAACAGCACATCTTTGCAAACCTAGGGAAGGAGTTACTGGACTCTGGTGGGACTGGTTTTTGTTGATGCTCCTTCACCTTAGCATCACTTCTACTGGTCTTCATGAACAGAAACCAGTCCCACCATGCCCGGGTCCCACCAGAATGCAATAACTCCATTTGGCATTTGAGATCAGAAAACACATTTCCATAATGTCATAAACAAGAAATACACTGACAATACTATATAATAAATCAAATCCTGAACACCTTTAATAATATCCCTATACCTGTAAAAAAGGGCAATATGAGTATGAGACAGTGTCTATTGTAAAATGCACTCTACAAATAAAACTGAATTGAATTGAATTATTTTGGAAAAATTGCATTTTTAGTCATTTAAATTAAGCCATACAAATGATCACTGATTTATCAGATTGCAGTTCCTCATAATCTGATCCAATCCATTGCTCTGACTGTAAATTACTGAAAGCAAATTAATACCATTTGTGTAAATCACAAGCCCATACACACCGCTTGTTGTGAATACGCAAGACATAGTAAATAAAGATGCATTGTGTGAATGTTACTACCATAATGGTATCATTTTTTTTAGCACAATCTATCGTAACCTATATATATCCAAGTCTGTCTGGTAGGTCTAATGTTTTTGCAGTGATGCCTGGGCTGTAGTTGACCTTACTCCACTAGTTCATGGCATGTTTTATTTAGCAAATGCCCTTAGCAGCTTTCAGTCTACAACTTACATTGTTACAAGATTTTCTCTGTGATAATGAGAATGGCTGAAATATTAAACCATGGCATAATTTGGCATGCAGATATTTTGGGGCCAGCATGAGCCTGGCTTAAGCAGGGGTAACCTAATGAAGATTGGGAACAGCACCTACAGATATGATGAGCAGGGGAGTCGTTAAGTAAAAGCCAGTTCCTGTACAAATGCACACTAATTTAAAAGTGGATCCTGTCAGTGGGCTAATATGAGGTCAGATGCTAGGGTCTTCTTTAATAATGAACTGAGGCCAGAGTTAAGCATCAGCAAGTAAGATCAGGAAGGATGTCATATTTCCAAATGAAATGTCCCCTAATTTTTGTGAGCCTGCATTTTGAGACGGCATGATCAAAAAAAAAAGTTCCATACATTTTTATTAAAATACATCCAGTTTTACCCTAAGATTTGATATCATTTAACTGTTGCAGCAAACTTTGAACCCTTTGAAAACTTTTGGCTTTGACAGTGTGTGTGTGTATGTGTGTGTGTGTGTGTGTGTGTGTGTGTGCTGCACTGAATTATGGGGCATTGCATTTTCAGACTATTAAATCACTGAGTTTTCTCCTTACATAGCCTGTATATTTCTCCCTATCCAAAGGACCGGTGGAGGGCGTAGTGGGACATTCTGTGCTGTTTGCAGTATCTGTGAGATGATTCAGCAGCAGAACATTGTTGATGTGTTCCACACAGTAAAAATGTTGAGAAACAACAAAGCCAACATGGTTGAGACTATGGTGAGTATAACAAAGAATTCCATTAGTGGCTCATATTCCTTGTTACTATAATTGCAAATCAGAAAAAAGATTTGCAAATATTACCATAAGTGCTCCTTATGTGTTTTGATGTCTGTATGATTCAGACAGTATATGTAACGTTTTGTCTGATTAATTTACATTTGTTTATTAATAAACACCCATTCCTGTATTTTAGGCCTGTATTTTAGGCCTTTAGAACACATTCCAGAAAAGTTAAGACAGAGCAATTTATGGATAGGAATGGTACAATGTCCGCAAAAGGCTGACTCTTTGTCTTTGTAGGAGCAGGGTCAGAGGATTCCCAGTGGTTTACAAATATGTGAGAAAATTGTTGTGTTTTGCACTGTCTTGCATTGTCCTACGAAACTGCATGGACTTCCCTGGAAAAGATGTAGAAGGAAAGCGCTTAGGCACGTTTTGACACGCTGGACGTTTGCTCGCTCGGTTTTGGTTAGTTGGTAACATCCTGGGGCTTTTAGTGCCGACAGACAGGTATGGGGAAAACCCCTGAGATATTCAGTGTTTGAGGGACACTTTTAGGGTTTTCCCTTTTGCCGTTAGGTGCGCTCTGGCTCGGCTTCTGCGTTAGCTCCTCGCACGTCTGAGCCCACGCCCTCTCCGTCCTCGGCCACTATGTAGTCTCACTCCAGCCGGCTGCGTGTTCCCATGTTCTCTTTTGAACCTCGCTCTAGCACTACCTCGCTGCCCTCTCAAATTGAGACATGCTCCGGTGCCTTCACCCCACCTGGCTGCACGCTTTAAAATAAGACATGCAAGATGACTTTCTTGCATTACATGCGTGCTCGAGCTCACCCTCGCCCTCTGGTGCTTCGGCGCCTTCTCGAGCTCACCCTCGCCCTCTGGTGCTTCGGCGCCTTCTCGAGCTCACCCTCGCCCTCTCGCCTTATCGTGCTCACCGCACGTCTGCCCTTTGCGCTACAGAGTCTTTCGCAATTCATTCGCACTTGCTCCCACCTTGGGTGCAACACAGCGGCACACCTTTTGTTTTGTTACTATATTATTTCTGCATTATTATTATACGCCGTGGGATTCCTCGGTCCCGCATATTTGGGTCCTACCACATCTCATAACACAGAAGTCGAAAAATGGAAAAAGAAATTGCTCCACACCAAAGACAAAAAAGGAGCATCAAAGCTGTTATCAGATACATGGTATGGTGCTGTGTCAGTGCCCTTGGCAAAAGTCATTTTCAGTTCTGCGATGGCAGTATTAATGCAGAAAAGTGCATTGACATTTTAGAGCAACGTTAATTTCTTTAAAATGTGTTTTTGCAAAGACAAAAAATAGGACCTAAATAAGAAAATGTCTTCCAGCTTTTCTTTGAGGAACTTGATTTCCACACCCATTTTTTTGACAATCTATAGATCCTCTGGCAATGTTGCCTTTGCTGGATGCTGAATGCATTTTGTCGTGATTATAGTCACTTGACATCACCTATTTTATTTATTTATTTTTTAATTTATTGCTAGTTATAATATGCCCCTGTATCAACTATTTGTTCAAATATGTTACAGGAATGGATATTAATTAAAAGAAGTTAAACAGAAAAAAATAGATATCTTGGGTACAGTTTTCAATGTTATAAAAGTCAATGTGCTGTAAGGAGCATTGCATGTAAAAAAATTAATTCTCTATACCATCCCAGCTCTTTCTACCGGCATTTTGGAAGCATGAGAGTGACAAAAAAAGGTTATACCATGAACCCCACAAAAAATTTGCTCCACTATGGGGTTGAAACAGCGAAACACAGTGTTGAGGAAAGTTCCATGTTTCTTTTCTTACTAAAGAGCATTTATCCCTGTTATCCCAAGATTTGACAAGCTGTGTGTGACCTTTTACACTTACATAATCTATCTAGACCTACTTTTATATTATTTTCAGATTTGTTTGATTTAAATGTATGGTGTACTGTATTGACCGACACACCTTCTATATAGTAAATGATGTTATTTCAGCTACAGTTAACAGATACTTAATATGAAGGACAGAGGCATGGAGACTCTATAGACAAACAGTGGCTGCAGTAGGGGGTGTGCTAAAAAAAAATATTCTTAGAAGAGTGATTGACAGAGCAGTTTTGTATGACAGCTTTTTGATGGGCCATTTTCCACCATGTATTCAGAGCAGGGCAGTTTAGTGTCATTGCATATCTGAGATGATATGCCTTTTCTAAAGAAAGGCTTTGATCTGTATCAAGATACATTATTACCTTAAAATGACTACACTATCACTAAACCTATTTTGTATTGATAGAATTAGAAAAGTGTCCAAGATTTCAACCTGAGCATTGGATGTTGAGGTCATGATAACCATCTCCCCTGGTCCTTTACCTGGCATGCGACCGCACATGATAAATGAGTGGCGAAATTAGATTTTTTCAGGCAGTGGTCTATACTGGTACTCCATTTTATGATGCCCTCACTTATAAGATACAGTGAGAAACCAATAATAAACATAGATACACATTCGGCAGAAAATGTACTGAAGTTTTTAATTGTTTATTATTTTAGTAACATTTTTCCCATTAGGTACACGGCAGTGCTTGATATTACTGATGAGCGCTGGGAAATGTGATGAGGAAAAGCCATGGTTTAGACTATAATAGTTTAAAAACAATAGTTTGTTTTACACTTTCAGTGTAATTTTATAAACTACATGAGCTCACTTTTATTTTTGAGTGCGCTTTATTATAAAATAAGCTTTATGTTAATGATTTTGTCCAACTGTAGTTTAACGTAAGTGTTTAAGATAGCCAAGACTTGTTAAAATGCAAAAAACACTTATTTGCTTTTTTAGACAAATTTGCTGGAATTTGCTTTGATTGCTGATATCTGCATTGTCTTAGAAATGCAAGTTACTAGGTGATCCCATATTTGTTTTCTCAACATTTAGTGATTCCGTTATTTTTTCCCTTACTTATTCTGAAACCGATTCCATTAAGGAAACTAACATTTGTTTGATGTGCATTACAAAGCCAGAAATGTTCAGCTTCTAAATAAAAGAAATTGTTTGGGGTTTTGCTGATTTGTTTATTTGGTATGGAGCCAATCCCTGGCTGAAGATCCTCAATGTGGTTGGTCCAGAATTTTTGCAGGGGTTAATAGTCAACACTTCAGGGACATTTTCATTTGTGTCCTATTTCCCCCTAGCCCAAGAAGTCAGTTTTATTTAACTTTCTGCCCTGCCCTCTTAAAACAGTTTATAAATAAATGATTTGCCAACTGAACTAGAGTATTTGCTGACTTCTACAGAACACTGACCTGAACTACATCAGACACATTTCAGATGAACAAATGAATAACAGTGAGCCAGAGTTTATTGCCCAACATCAGTACCTGACCTCAGTCATTTTGATACCACCTACAGACAGATTGTTTAGTAACTTCAAGACCATTTTACCCTCCATAAGAGTGTACAATCACCAAAGATTACCAGTCATCTCTTATATTGGCTAATGTTAATTTAATCCACCATTCAGAGAATGCTGAAGAACAATTGTTAGCATAACATGGTCGCAAAGAGAAAGACAGCGATCTGCATAATGATATTTGCTGCCTGTCTGCAGTTTGCTAACGATTGCTTGGACAAGCCAGAAGACAAGACATAACGAAAAGCCTTATGGAGAAAGGAAGGCCCTGCTTTTCAGCTTAAAAATCTATCACATATGTGAAATATGCTGGTAGTAGTATCATGGTTTGAGATTGTTTGCTGAGTTTGGCGTATGTTGCTACACAGACATTGCTTTAAAGCATTACGTCCTGAATTGCATCAGAATGAACTAAAAAGAAAATATTAGAAAATCTGTGATTAAACTGATCCCAACTGAATGTGGGTCATGCAACAAGACAGCGGCCCTAAGCACAAGCCCTAAGTCCTGATAATAAACCAACAGAAATGCTGCAAAAGGAACTGGTGTGAACAGTGCATGTGAAGAAACACACTGAAGCTCTTCTGTATAGAGAAACAGGATAAAAGCTGATCAAGATGCACAGCCGATTCTAATTTTGTCCGGTTCATTTTCTGCCTAAGAATTATAAATTACAACATACATTTAAAGAAACACTTTGTAAACTTCCACAAATTGGGCAAGGTGATGCTGTTTTAAATTTTGTATTGAATTTGTTGTCCCGAATGTTTTTGGAGTTCTTCCTGGCTTGGCTTGAAGCAAAATAAAACAGTATCACTGCTTCCTTACTAATATATGAATAAACTATATAGCGCACCAAGAAGTAGCATTGAGATCTAAGACATCCACATCATCAGCATGCATTAGTGCCGATCCGTCTAAAAAACAACACAGTTTAAACTGTATTTAATGCAGAACTGGATTGCGAAATGAATGTGTGAAAAGCAGTGTGCTTTTCAAGTGTTGTTGGTTTTCTCTTCCTCTTTTCTCTCTCTCTCTCTCTCTCTCAATCCCGTAGCAACTCTACAGTTAAATGCAGGATTAAATATGCTAATGTTTGATTAGCAGTAGTTTTATGTATTTTGTAATTCAGTATTTAGAATCAACGCCATTTTAGTAAGTGATACAGTAGAGGTACCTTTGGAATTCCCAATATAACAATAAATAAAATTAAACAAATAAATGTTCGGCATCTCCTGAAGAATGGATACTGAGAAATGGCATAATTCCTAGTCAAAATCTCCTCTGAAATGGGATGCCCTTTGTGCCACAAAACCTGCCACTCAAGCTCAGAGTAAAGCATCTTTGGCCTAAGAGCTGTCCATCACAGGATCAATTAGATGTCTGTCCTTGAAGCTTTTATACCAGTCATTCAAAACATTACACTCCAAATTATATAATGCTGTGCATTTATGTATTGGCAAAGATACAAGCTTTATGAATAGAATCCTTTGCCGTTCTCTGTCTCAGATGGAACAATTAACCTTTTGACATTTTTATTTAGGAGCAGTACAAGTTCTGCTATGAGGTGGCTCTGGAGAGTCTCAACGCTTTCTGAGTGGAGAAAGAAATGGAGTGAAGAAAAAGATGAAGAGTAAAGAAGCAGCCATCAATTAATTGGAGTGCAACATACACACACTGACCTACAAATCCTCACTTTGTCCTGTTATTGGCACAGTTATCAAAGGAATCAAACGCTTGAGATGGGCCCTGTGTAAAGCATTGTACAATAGCTGTGACTGCAAAGAAGAAAAAAGATTTACTGTGACTTGCTTTTTTGTGATGTTGTCAATATCCAGCACAAAAATCACGTTTAGTTCTTGTACAGTTGTTTTTCTACTTAGATATGCCATGAATGTTTTCCCATCCATTTTAAAAAGCTCTAAAAGTACTTTCTATATGCCTTCGAAAACACCAAACAGACTATTCTTAAACTGTGGGAATGAAGCTTGCTATTTTTGTTATTCTCTTGGTGTTGTAGTTCCTATTCCTGTGTATTCTCAAATCGCGTTCTTTATATATATATAAAAAAAAAATTAAAAAAAAAAAACACTCAATTTGCCAGGATGCTTTGTTAAAGGTTCAAAGGACTTAAGTGCATTCTTAGACATCCATAAATACATTTTTATCTTTGCTGTCCCTAAAAAGGATGGATATTTGTTATTTTAGGAATCACAGATATGCTTGTAATTGTTTTGCATTGCATCACTTTTCATCTTATTATGCCTTTCATTTACATCAAATATAAATGTCTTTTTGAATCCTGTTGTTTTGATTTGTTTTTACATTAAACGTAGAGGACTAAACACAAAGTACTAGCAAGACGTACTGCAAATAAAAAATATGTCCATGTTAGGAAATACCTTTTATATGAGGCACCTGATTTAGTGATTGTCGCTTCAAAGACATTATGACCTTACCAAAGGGAAATATCTTTAATATGGGCTTAATTATTACAAGATTGTTCTAAACGTATCTGTTAAATTATTAAATCTTTTTATAGACATTTGTCGATATTGAGTGAAATGAACACACTCCAATCACCATTTGTTTTTACTTATTTAGAGCACTTCTTTCTTGAAAGTATGTTTACTGTACTTGACTAAATATTGTGCTTAAGTTTTATGGAATTCATAAGACAACTCTGTCTATGTTCAAGTACTGAATCCCCGATTACTACATTTATATGTGCAGTCATGCCAAACCTTGCAGAAGGTGCTGCAATCTAATGTCCAGGGTCTACATCTATATGGGTTTGCAGAACTGGCCAGGACAAGCAGACATAAAGTGGGAGGGAAAAAAATTTTGCATAATGTTGACTATATTTGTTTTTATTTAACTGGAGGGCGACAATAATTTGCAGAAAATTGACATCTATACTGCTCACAAAAAATTATCGAATGTTTCAAAATGAAATATCCCATAATGAAATACACACTGTGAGCAGTGTACAACTTACAGCATATGATTCTGACTGACATTTCACCAATAGCATTGTCCTTGTCGTTTTTACAATCTGGTGCCATTTGGGCAGAGTAAAAAACTTATTTGGCTTGTCTCAACTTTTACCACATTTATTGAGGTACTGCACTACCTTTTGCTGTGTCATTCGTAATTCTGTACTGTAGGTAATGATGAAATGTATGTATAATGTTTACTGACTGTAACATCCAACTAAGTGTCTCAGTATCAGATAATAACAAAAGGCAAAGGAGAGCACCACACCACATGCCACAAAACTTTCATTTGAACATATTCTGGAATACATGTTGTGTTTTATGGTAGAGAACCATCTAAGCCTGCATGAACCTCTGGCTCAAGTGTTGACCTACTCTGCGTATCTCTATTTAATGTCCTACTCTCTTTTCTACTCTGCCACTCAAAATGCAGTATGTTACAGTAATTACATGTTGCTATCCCGTGTTGGAGACAAAAAAGAACGGTACGTCATTTGGGTAAAGGAATTTTAATGATCAGCTTTCATTGTATTTGTAGACTTTTATTTGTCATTATTTTATGTTGCAATTTTATAACAATGAGTTTGTGATTGAGTTGCAATGGTGGTTTTGATGTTTGAAATTTTGGTGGCAATAAAAGTACCAAAAGGTTAACGCAGATGTGTAATTGTTATTTTAGCTGTCAGTAATCCTTTGTGACCAAGAATTCAAATCAATTCAATGCAGTTTTATTTATATAGCGCTTTTTACAACGTAGCATTGTCTCAAAGCAGCTTTACAGTAATACATTAAAGGCCAATCCCAAGTTGAGCAAGCTCAGGGTGACAGTGGAAAGGAAAAACTCCTTAAAATGGTAGGAAGAAACCTTGGGAGGAACCAAGACTCAACAGGGGACCCGTC
>JAUZST010013298.1:0-11085 GCA_034779995.1 Parotocinclus haroldoi
ATAGCGAACGTACAAACAAGAACTACTGTTGCTTACAAACTTTGTTCATTGAAAAATACATTTGCAACCAAGTTTTTATAAACGATCTACAACACAATATATAGATACTCAGCATGCGAAGTAATAATACTGTAAAAAACAAGTTCTTACTCAGTTCCATTCAGCGTTTGAAGAACTTATCCAGTGGGATCTGACGCCTTCTCTTGACAGACTGTACTTGAACAAAATCAAGAAAGTGGTGGGCGTGGTCACCTCCCTGGTTTTTGCTCTTGTCAGCACAATTTTGCGGATTTCCTGACATTTGATAATAGCATCAATTCTCCTGGGGATCCCAAAAAATGCTCCCATATCTCTCTGACCCGCTTTGCATCCGCTCTAAGTGGCGACTTGTGGTTTCTTTTTCTTATTTGCTCTCACATTGTTTGGTTTGATTAAGTGGAATTTTGGTCCAAATAAGCGGAATAAAATTACACGTATATAATAGGATTTGTTTCTGTAGTTTAGGATTCGGTCCCAATAAGCGGCTGGTCCCATTAACCGGTTGTCCAATTAACCGGATTAGACTGTACCTACCTGTTAAGAGCTGAGTGATTAGTGACGAGCATTAAAGCTTTCTAGTGTCGTACTTAGTCCTTGAGTCTGTGAGGTCGAGACCAGCAGAGTCCGATTCGTCTGTCTGATCTAATGTTAATTATAAACGGGACTTTTTTCTATCGTTGTTTTTTCTATCGTTATCGTAGTTTCTCTACAGGCCTAAATAAAATCTGCACTCTAATTGATTAACAGGGAAAAAAAAAGTTCCTGCTCTTCTCCTTCAGTGTCCAATCAATAAACTTGTTTTGTACAGGTTAGACTGGGGTTAATATTGCAAGTGTGCATTTTCACCTGCTCGCTTTACTTGTGTCGTTTAGGATCGATTTTGTTGGAGAGCAAATTTAAATGTTATTAGTCTGATTGGATGGATGCATATTAATATACAAAAGTTCATGAAATTTCCCCTATTTTTGTGAGCAGTGTAATAATATATATATATATATATATATATATATATATATATATTTCAAGTATATAATGAAATCGAACATTAGTTATTAATATAAAAATTGTCTAATAAATGCATTTTGGATTAGAAACTTTTCTTTTTGTACTTGTGTAATTTTACTCTTTTTATTCTTGTCTCGACTCGTATTCAGCTCTGGCGGTTTGACTAAAGCATAGTGATCTCACCAAGAAGAGCCGAGCCATGACAGTGGCCACTAAAATGAAAATTAAGCAAGAACTGTGTCCCAATACAGGGACTGCATCCTTTGAAGGTGGTTATATAAACCTTTTGATGTGCCTTTGAAGAATGCAGCCCCTGAATTGGGACACAGTTCTTATCAGGTGTTGGACCTAATAACATCTTGATGCTTTAAGCTTAAGAACTTTAGGATATGTGAACCCACTCGGAACCGGAACTGTGGGTGCAAGGGCATGACCTAGACGGGCGCCAATCCATCGTGGGGGGCACACAGTCATGCACTCAGTCACACAATAAGGACCACTTTTTAGAGACACAAGTAAACCTAACATGCATGTGTCGAAACCAGAGTACCAGGAGTAAACCCACGCAGACACAGGAAGAACAAGCAGATTGCACACAGAAAGAACCTTGGGATTGACCCCAGGACCTTCTTACTGTGAGGCAGTATACTCCTAGCCACTGTACCACCCATATCAAAATGTCCTATATTATTGTTAATGAAGAGACTAAGAGATTATTACATATGGTCATTATATAGTACCATCAACAATTCTAATGGTGGCCTTATACTTTTGCACAGTACCGTATGATTTACTTATGGCACAGATGTTATAAAACGTTCTTATGTGCATGTTCTGTATGCACAGGTCGAACAGGAGCGCATCGACAAGGTTTGGCCCAAGCTCCGAGTGCTGGCTCGATCCTCTCCAACAGACAAACACACACTCGTCAAAGGTAAGAACATTTGTGAGAAAGATGGTGTCATTTGTGAGCTTCGGTCCTACAGCTAAATGAGTGCAGATCAGAATGTGTGAACATCACCAAACTGTCTCTCTTAGGTATCATCGACAGCACACTGGTGGATCAGAGACAGGTCGTGGCAGTAACAGGCGACGGCACCAACGATGGACCCGCGCTTAAAAAGGCAGACGTGGGCTTTGCCATGGTAGGTTCATTCTCACCTCTAACTGTAAGCAGGAGCAAGGAAAGGGGGCCGTTCTGTAGTAATTCCATCCTCCGAGTCTTATTGTCGCTCCTGTGCCACCCTAATTCAGAGTGTCCTCGTTTTCCGGTTAACGTCACGCTGACACACAACATCACGCCATCCTGTGTTCTGTAGAAGAAAAAAGCACAGCAGTGCCCCCTAGTGCACCGTTTGGGCACTCGTTTTGATCAGTTTTGCCCTTTAACGTCCTTGGTTTGCATTTTACAAGGACAAAATAACACTGTCTCTCTCTTAGCTTTCGTTTATTTCCGGTGGTGGATGAATGAATCGAAACGCACAACAGTAAAGATGTTTCTTCTTTCTAAGGTCCTCATGATGATGCTTTAGCATTCGCCCTTTGGTCTGTACAGCAAAAAACACAAAGAGCTTTATTTGAATTCATCCATACCTTAAAGATAAGGACAGACTTGTTTTTTTTTTTTGGAGATTCCTGAGACTGTTTTATCAGCCCTGGCTGTTTAAACTAAGGGGAAAAAGCTAAACGTGTCTCTTTAACAGGGAATTGCAGGCACAGACGTGGCTAAAGAGGCCTCAGACATCATCCTGACGGACGATAACTTCAGCAGTATCGTGAAAGCTGTGATGTGGGGACGCAACGTCTACGACAGCATCTCCAAGTTCCTGCAGTTTCAGCTCACCGTTAACGTTGTGGCTGTGATCGTGGCTTTCACTGGAGCGTGCATTACGCAGGTACAGACCAAAATAATGATTATTATTCATGTTAGCCCCAGTACACAATGTGTTGCGCAGATTATAATGAGATGCACTTGCTGTTGCTGCACTCATAGATATCAGAAATGCCTCAGCAATTCCCAAATCAAAGTTAAAACCCTGTTATTCACACAAGCAGTTTGAAACTTTACTACGGCCCCCCATGGGGCAGTACGTTGACTCAATGGCTGCCAGGTCAATCCCAGGGTGGAGTCTGCATGTCCTCCTCGTGTCTATGGGGGTTTACTCTGGGTACTCTGGTTTCCTCCCACAGTCCAAACATGCATGTTAGCTGGTTAACTGGTTACTCTAAATTACTCTAATATACACACTTGAGTGTGTGTATATGTATGATATGTCTTGGGATACCATTGTGTGTCGATATAACTGTGTGTGTCACTGAAATGGTCACTGAGACCAATAGCCACGTTAAAGAATCCAAATAAGCAAACAAACAAATAGGTGATGAAATATTGTTCTGTATCCATTTTCACTATTAGTAGTATACATTATTATAGCTTTAATGTTTTCTATATTTCAAATATGTGTTAATATGTATTTAGCATCTGTGCATGTCATCTGTTACTGGATAATTATTAAATTATGAGTTTAATTCGTACATTTATCATCTGAGCCACCGAAGCTGATCAGGTCCCTTTTTGATTCTTGGTCCTCCCAGAGTTCCTTCCGTATCACATTTAGGAAGTTTTTCCTTTTCACTGTCACCCTTGGCTTGCTCAGTTTTGGATTGGGTTCAGATTTTGGATGATAATTGAAAAGTTTAAGCCTGCTTTGAGACAGTGCTTCATTAAAGAAAAATGTTCCAATTTTTAGACTTTTAACAGTGTTTTTCTATGAGGAAATAACTACAAAAAAACAAACGCTATCAAAACGGCACCATTGTATTTAACGCAATTGCTGCTGTTACATCAAAAATGATATGAATTAAAGTTTATTACAAATAAGGAAATTTCAGGGTGCTTATTTTATAAGTAAGTAAAAGCGATCCATGATTCCCAACCTGGGGTCTCAGGACCCCCTTAGGAGGGCGCCAAACATCAATGGGGTTATGTGTTAAATAAAGGGAAATTAAACAATTAATGAAAACCTAAATCTGTATTTAAAATCTCTTTTTATATTTTTAGCTAAATGTTTAGCTCTCTTGAAATGAGAAAAGGAGCCAAAAAAGTGTAAATGGATCTTAAAACAAAGAATTAAAAGGCCATAATTTGTGCAAATGTTTGTCAATTTTGTCAGGTTTGCAATGGTTTATTTTAAATCATGTTGATCCTGTTATGCCCTGAAATTAGCAGTTACAACTAGAGACTAAACTAACACAAACTCTAACACTTACTCATCACTTACTCACCACCAAATGCACCAGCGGCTGAGCCGTGTTTAAACGCTCCACAATTTAATCTTTGATCTCCGTCTTATTTAGTGTGATGTGTCTAATGTCTTCTCGTCTGTTTGTTTTTCTTTGTTCTTTTGTGCAACACTAACAACAACTAACAGTGGTAACAGTATACAACACTGGGTTGTTTGTGTGATTTATATTACATTTTACTCTCATCTGTAAAACCACACTGGTTTGTCTGTTCGGTACAGTCATTTAGTAATAAACAGGACAAAGAAAATGAAAGATTTTCTTTAGAGGATCTATTATGAGGACCTGAGCAGCTCAAAGATGGGTTCTTAACGTGGTTACAGGAGCAGAGACCATGATAATAATGGGCCATGGCCAATGACCCACTTCCAGTCCTCTACAATAACTCGGTTTCTTCCCCCTGAGGAACTCTGTCCTAATAAAATCAGCATGAAGGTTATTTCTTAATATAAGCTACTATTCAAAGATGCCAGTGTATTGGGCACAGCTTTGGTTTGACCCAAGCGGCAAGTCAGACTACAAATATTGGCATCGAGTTGTGAAATAATACTAATACAACTTATTAAAAATATTATCTAAAAGGAAAATGTTGTTTAGATTTGTTTGATTTGTGCAGAAAGCTTTAGACAGTGTTTTATTTATTTGTCTGACCATTCTTTTGCCTTGAATAACCACTTTATCAGGGTAACCCTGTGTCTGGATATTATATTATATTAGAGACAAAGTGTTTGTTTATCTCAGGCTTAGTCAGAGTAACCCATCCTTAACCTGTCATGGTTTTGGAAGCTGGCAGAAAGCAGAAAAACTAATTCAGCCATTTATTGATAATAATTGTACTAACGTAACATTTTGTTATACTAACATAACAAAATACTAACATAACATACTAACATAACATACTAACATAACAACATACTAACATAACAACATACTAACATAACAACATACTAACATAACAAAGTACTAACATAACAAAGTACTAACATAACAACATACTAACATAACAAAGTACTAACATAACAAAGTACTAACATAACAAAATACTAACATAACATACTAACATAACAACATACTAACATAACAACATACTAACATAACAAAGTACTAACATAACAAAATACTAACACAACATACTAACATAACAAAGTACTAACATAACAAAGTACTAACATAACAAATTACTAACATAACAAAATACTAACATAACATACTAACATAACATACTAACATAACAACATACTAACATAACAAAGTACTAACATAACATTTATTCAGTTGCCCCTAAGGGATGAATAAAGTTTTCTGAATTTGAATCTGAATGCCATTCAGTTTGGTTGGCTATTTGTAAGTGTTTTTAAGCTAGATTGCACATTGCAGCAAGGAAATAACAAAGAAACCAGTGCTGATGTCATGTGGTAAAGAGTGTACATGATGTACTGGATGCAAAATCAATCGATGCTCAAAGGAGTTTTCAGACTTTGAACGGTGTACAGGCCTTTCACACCGATTTTACGGACCAAAAAAAAAATCACGTTTTGAAAAAGGACACAAGTAATTAACAACATCCTTCATACGAGTCCAGACCTGACAAACTGAGACACTGCAAGAAAATCTTTACTCTGAGCTTGTTCTAATTTCTGCGTTGTTCAGATGCGTTAAAATCAGCTCATGCTGTCTGTACAGAGCACACCAGCTTATAGCACAAGCAACAGACTGGGTATAAAAACATGGACATTTAAAGAAAACATCTGGTGCAATAAAGCTGAAATGCTGGAGATGGTGATAAAGCTCCCAGTGACTGGATGGAACCATTTTCTTCTAGTCTGTTCATAAACACAAATAAAACATAAAAGCTAAAGCTTCCTGCGCTAATCTGGGTACGTTTTTTTTTCAATTTCCAATATGACAAAGGTTAAAAAAAATCTCCATAACACATTTTGCATTAAGAAAGGAGGAATTAAAGATAGCAAAAGTGGACAGGAGGTTTTCAGAGGGTTTAGACAAAAAAAAAGTATCGCACATGTAATGCCACTATGTTACAAATCACCTGTGTTTTTGTGCAAAACATTGTATTCTGTGTGAATGGGTCTGAACATGCTTCAATGCTTTTTATCATCTTTATTTCCCCTCCAGGACTCTCCACTTAAAGCTGTTCAGATGTTGTGGGTAAATCTTATCATGGACACGTTTGCATCTCTGGCTCTGGCTACAGAACCTCCGACTGAATCTCTGCTCATGAGGAAACCATACGGTCGCAACAAGCCGCTCATCTCCAGCACCATGACTAAGAACATCCTGGGTCACGGCATCTACCAGCTCATCATCATTTTCACGCTGCTCTTCGTTGGTATGCAGTCTGGTTTTTTTTTTTTTTTTTTAATAACCGATCGATTCTGCAGTCCAGCTCCTGAGGTTTAGACAAAGCAGTCATCTGCTGGAAACGGCATCTCACGAGGACCTGGGTTTGAATCCCATGGGGAGCTGGAGCACCATCAAGGATAAGCACAGTTCAAATGAAAACTGTCACTATAGACACTTTAGATATCACTAGAGATTGCAATAATAATAGTAATCTTTATTTATAGAGCAGCTTTTTTCAGGGCAAAGTGCTTAACAAAACAGGGTTTGAATCTAGCCCTGCAGTTCCAAAATTCTGACTGAAGAACAGTAATAGAACAAATGAAGAAAGAGTGTTGGAACGAAGCCAAGATTCAAAAGTAGTGGAGAAAATTTGCAGCTCGTAAACTGGGACTGAGTGAGTAAAAACAAAGAGATGCTGACAGATCATCAAGTCAAGTCAGATTTATTTTTATAGTGTTGTTTATAGCTAATCCTAAACTGAGCCAGCCCAGGGTGACAGTGGAAAGGAAAAAAACTCCCTAAACGTAGTAAGGAAGAAACCTTAGTTGGACCCACACCTCAAAAAGAGACCCGACCTGCTTGGGTGGCTTAAGATGTTAAATGTAAGAAATAAGTTTGTAGTAATAGTAATATATGAGTAATAATATGTGAGTAAAGAATAACATATAAATAAAATATTGAGTACAATAGCATAAAAGATGAGTCCTTGGTGGCAACCAAAGGATGGAGAGTTACTTCCCTCTGGTGGGCTTCCCCCCCCCACAGCTTTTCCCCTGCTGTGACTTTTGAAATTCTAGTATTTTATAATCAATGTGAAATGTAACTGGTAACCAGTGTAGAGACTGATATGATCACTTTTCTAGTTCTAGGTAACATTCGAACTGCTGCATTCTGCACTAGTTTAGAAGTATATTTAGAGATTTACTAGAGCATCCAGCAATTAAAACGTTACAGTAATCCAACCTCAAGGTTATAATTGCATGAACCAGTCTCTCAGCATCTACAAAAGAAAGGATATTTCTAAGTTTAGCAATATTACATGAATGAAAGAAAGCAGTTTGTGTGATGTTGTTAATGCGCACATCAAGGGAAAGATCTGAATCAAACCTAACATCAAACCTTTACAGTTGGACTGGGTGTTACCGAACAGCTGTCCAGATTTAGAATAGATGTAGCCAACCTGTCTTTTACAGTGTTGGGTCCAACTAATAAAACCTCAGTTTTATCTGAGTTAAGTAAAATGACATCCAATTATTCAGAGAGGGTGAGGTCATTTATGAAAACATTTATGAAAGCTGTTTCCTGTATTATAACTTGCTGCTCTTAACAGGGAATTGGGGTTTATGGGATTAAGTGGTGTTTTTATTTATTTTGTATTCATAAAAAATAAAAACAAACAAACAAAATAATAATGCATTTTATAGATGTCTTTCAATACACTCAAAAACACCAATTAAGTTCAGCGATTTGTTCTCTCAAATTTGATTAGTTTTTATATATATGTCGACCATCGGTCAATCTGTTCTCAAAATATCCCCAGCAGTATTGGCCGATTAACTAAAAAAAAAAAAATCCATATCGGACGACCACTAATTAAAATGTTAATTAATATGACAAAGTAATTAAATTAAATCATTAAAAAGGTAAAATGAATGTAGAAAGTGAAGCATGGCAATAAAAGACTAACTAAAATGTTAATTATAGATAAGAGCAGCTTCATAAAAAGGCTGATTTGAAAAGACGGGGTTTAGGCTTCTCCTTTTTGAAACCATTTTATCCTATTAGAGGATGAAGTGCCACCTAGAATGTAGAAGGCAGGAAGTTATGCACAGGCAGAGAGAGTAAAAGCGAGTTTTATTTTCTCCTTTGACTCTCTTTGCTTTATCCTCCTTTCCCTCAGACTCGTTCTGAAGTGACGCGCCACTGAAACGCTCAGAAAATGCAGTTCCCTGAGTCAAAGGTTCTTTCCATCTGACTTTGATACGTTATTTCAAATCTCAGACATTGAACCCAGAGAGTGAACATTTCTTTCCGAGTAACAAGTGTCCGAACGTGAAGTCCAAAATATGTCTGATTGACCCCAAGCCCAACCAAAACAGCAAGTGTGCTTGCTTCTTTAGTGTCTCACTGAATATGAAACACTTTAAAAGCTCTCTCTTTTTAGGGAGTTTTTTCCTGGCCACTGTTGTCCTAGGCTTGCTCGGTTAGGAATGTGAGCCTAGATATTTGTACAGCTGCTTTATGACATTGATTCACTGTATAAGAAATTGTTATAGAAATAAGTCTGGCTTGCTGACAAACATGATATAAAAAGATCAAATAAAAGCAGATGATGGATATAGCAGGAATCCCTTTCAGCCGCTGCCCCGGCTTTATTCACACAGCACAGCAGCACACTTGCATAGGAGGTGTGAAATTGTTTAACAGAAGTGATTCAGACGATATTTGGATATTTTTAATCCATGCTTATCCTATGGCACTGTGAACCAAACGTTCAGAGCCAAACGTGGGATGATGTTATCAATGGCTGAAGCTGGTAGACTAAAACTTCCCTTGCATAATTTAAAAAAAAAAAAGTAAAATCTGAGCCTGTTCTAATTTCACCGTTGTTTAGACATATTAAACTCAGGCTGACCAATCAGAGCTTGGTTGCTGGGCAGAACAGCTCATCCTGCTAATTTCAGAGCACAGAAGTTTAGAAGGAGGCTGATTCTAAAAACATGGCTATTAAAGAGAATCTGCGGTGGAATCGAGCTGAAATGCTGGTGAATGATGGTGATAAAGCTGGATGGAACCGGTTTACTGTTTATTTTAGAACGTTCTAGTCTCTTCATCAACTGCAAAAACAAACTGGACATTCCTGCACTAATCTTGATGCTATGTTTAGACGAAACAACTTGGTGTGAAAGTCCCACTTATCTGTATTTTTCGTTCTTGACAGTTTTCACCGCATCATACCTGGCAACCAGGTCAACCACACCTCCTCATTTAGATAAAGTTTTTGTTTTCAGAATTGCTCTGAGATCGCTTCTGAATCACTCCTAAGCTAGAACTCCTAATTAAAAGCTAAGCTAAGAGGACTCCTAGAATATTTGTGTAATCGGACAAACGGGCAATCCTGATGAACCCTCGCGTTTTTGTTTAGGCGAGCAGATATTTGACATTGACAGTGGCAGAAACGCACCGCTGCACTCGCCCCCTTCCGAACACTACACCATCATCTTCAACACCTTCGTCATGATGCAGCTCTTCAACGAGATCAACGCTCGCAAGATCCATGGCGAGAGGAACGTCTTCGACGGCATCTTCCGGAACCCCATCTTCTGCTCCATCGTCATCGGCACTTTCGGGATTCAGGTACGCCCGCGAGCCAGCAGAGCGTACCCATGCTGTACTGTGCTGTTTGTAGGAGAGATCACAGACAGGCTGTAATCTGTATGTTGTGTGTCTCCATGCCACAGATTGTGATTGTGCAGTTTGGAGGGAAACCTTTTAGCTGCTCTCCTCTCGATATAGAGAAATGGATGTGGTGTGTCTTCCTCGGGCTCGGAGAACTGGTCTGGGGGCAGGTAACGTACCGTCCCATTCATAGAGGTGTTATTTAAATAAGAGAAACATGGCTCTCATAGAAACAGCTCAGCCGCACCAAGCTTACAAATAAACCACAGGAATCTTACAGCGCAGCCTCTGTGGAGTTTCCATGTTCTCCCTCCCGGTCATCTAATCCCTCCAGTCCCCATTCTGAAGATATGTGTTAGGGGCTACAGACCAGAAGGTCCAGGGTTCTATTCCCACCTTTGCCAAGTTGCCACTGCTGGATTCTTGAGCAAGATCCTTGGTCCTTAACCCACAATTCCTTGGATTGTAAGATTATCAGTTGTAAGTTGCTCTGAATAAGGGTTTCTGCTATATGATATAAATCTAAATCTCTTTGACTTTTATACTGACAATCTGCCAGAAAGCAGGTCCACAACAATTCCCTACCCTGCCCCAACACTGTTTATTACAAAATATGGATATAAGGTAACATCATCTAACGTCTGAAATATGAGTATAAGTGCAAACAAGCAAAGATGAATGGAAAAAAGGACTGAAACCAAACACAAAATCTGTTAATAATTAAAGTTTTGTTTAGTCATTTCGTTATTTGTATATTATTTTATATGTTGTTCACGTTGAGAATCAACCAATTAGATTAATATTAAGGTTGGAACTAAGGTTCTGTGTTCAATTCGAGGGTGGAGAGGCCTAGCTCCCTTCTGTGAGGAGTACTCCCTGTACCTGCGTGGTTTACTCCGGGTACTCAGGTTTCCTTCCAGAGTCTAAAATCTGCATGTTCGATAAATTGATTACTCTAAATTATATATATATATATAT
>JAUZST010013299.1:0-11085 GCA_034779995.1 Parotocinclus haroldoi
GTGTGTGTGTGTGTGTGTGTGTGTGTGTGTGTGTGTGTGTGTGTGTGTGTGTGTGTGTGTGTGTGTGTGTGCAGGCTCCTCTGTGGGTCTATCTGCTCTGTGCGGTGGGCCTGTTCATCTATCAGTCGCTGGATGCCATAGACGGGAAGCAGGCCCGGCGCACTAACAGTTCCTCACCATTGGGGGAGCTATTTGACCACGGGTGCGACTCTCTATCCACAGGTATGTCTGCATTACATTTACCTGAACTCATTTATCATTATTCATTATTCAAAGTGACTTATAACAGATGAAAACTACAAACTGTGCATTGACTACCATACTCATGGACCCAGCAGTGGTATAGTAGGTTGGTCTTAACAATAGTTATTGCCCTAGATATGAACTTTTCAAATTCATAAAAAGTCACGTTTGCATACTCGGCCTCTAATGAACCTCCTAATCTAATGAGTCAGAGTGTATAAAACAGAACGGTGCAGACGTCTTCATGCCCCGAGCTGTTACACACGCTAACTGTGAAATGATGTAACTTCCCTTAAGCATAAATACATTGAAACATCACACAAGAAAGAGGAATAATGCATTTTGGCAGGGACTGTGTTTGTGTGTGGGAAAACTTTACATGTAACTGTGTTCAAGTGTTATTTAACAGACAGACATCTGACATTTGGTCCCTTGTTGGAGACTTTTTGCTAGTACATGCTTTTGCGTATTCATGAATAAATTAATATTTATTTTGCCAAACCTCAGAAATGTATTTTAAAAAGATACAGGTGAAACAATTTAAGGTTAGGATTAGGTGCAGCGCTGATAAGCTTGAGTAATCGTTTTGTTAATGGAAGTCCCCAAAATGTGTTTAAGACCGTCTGCGTGAATGTGTGTGAATTTGGTTTTTAGCTGCCGAACCTTTGTATGTTTCTGTGGATTTGGTTGTAAGAAAATCTTCCCCTCTGTAGGGCGCTCGCCCCTGGGTGAACTTGCTGCAGGGGGCTGAACCCATTTGCATGAAGTTGAGCTTCACAGAACGTTTAGTGCACAAGTATCCACCCGCCTTGAGCAAAGACTTTCCATTGGCTGGCTGCAGGTCCACTACTAAAGGTGCTCGTTCATCCCCTCCTCTGCCAAGCTGCCACTGAGCGTGTTTACATGCACTTAATAATCTGATCACTTTCGCGTGATTTAAATAGTCATGTAAACAGTGTACTCTGACTAAGGTCTATAAATAGATGAAGAAGTCTGATAAAGAGAGCTGGAATTTAGCTGAGCAATCAGATGTACTATATGTCCTAAGGGCATACTCATCGCCGGAGCGCGATTGTCTCCCCCTCCCCACTTCCCAACATGTTCATACTCACACTGACGTTGAATACGAAGTCTGCCTGGGCACATTTTCATCATCACCATAGACAGGCTTGCACAGTACAGTTCACTTCATAGTTGTACTTGTTTTGTGGCCTTTTCGGTTTCATTTTGGGCCCGCCGACACACAGCCGTCTCATAAACCTTATAATAAATGTACAGATTAAGCAACGCTGTGATACTTGCACTTATATGAAAATTTATACGTAGGCAGCTGACGCTATGTTCCATACCCGTGTCCAGTGAATTCAGTTGGCTCTCTCAGTCGGTGTATGCACACAATTGTAGCCCAGAAGGGGCTTGCAGAATCACAACATGGTTTCCAGGTTCACTTATTCAAAGAGAGACTTTGCTTCCATATACCTGGTTGCTTGTTTCTCTTGTGAATCTGGCAACCCTGGCAGCGTCTGTGAAATTACTACCAAGCACATTTGAGGAGATTCTCAAACGCAATATATGCTCATGGAAATGGAGTGTTTTATTATGACATTATTTAAGTTTAAAGTTTACATCACATGATTTTATGAGATTCTTGGCTGGTTGCCTATAATATAAACTGAGTTTCCACATTATCCTGTTAACGAAATACATGTTAGCTCAATGATCAGATTACCGATAAGTTAATTTAGTAATAGTATAAAAACTCTTTTGGGTCCTTGAGCAAGGCCCTTAAGCTACAATTGCATGGATTGCAAATATCAATCGTAAGTCATTCTGGATAAGAGAGTCTGCTAAAGGACTAAACTGTTCTTGTTCATGTTTGGTATCAGTAAGGGCTGTCTGTATTTCTTGTTTTGGTCTGCACAGCGTACCATTAACCCCTTAATATTAATAATAATAGGAACTAACCCTAAATCCTTGCACACAAATTGTAATGTGGGGGCACTCCTGTTCTGGTCACGTGAAATCCGTAGACTCAGGAACAACACACCTAATGGAACTTAAGGTAACACTTTGATGGACAGTGTAAGTTACTGAGAGACTGGGCTTCACAGATGCTAGAGCTAGGCTTCTATGGTACCCATTAAAACGCAGAGGCAGGGATCGAACCTGTGCTCGCTTGAGTTCCTGCTCACAGTGTGTGAATGTGTGTGTTGCTAGATTACCACCAAAGTTCCACCAAATGAGTTCCTGAGTCTAAGTGCACCTCATGGTGGGGGCTGGATATGCAGTTGTCCTCCCAAACTCCTGGTGACATCTGCAAACGTATGGAGATCTCTGTTATAATGCTCATTACGTCTCCCCCTGCTGGTGATAACCGAAATAGTAATAAAATTCGGCTTGTCATTTATAGGTTTGATAAACAAAATCTAGGCTTACAGGTTGACAGTCAGTCAAATGTTCACTACTTCGTTCTCTCTTTGCAGTGTTTGTGGTGTTAGGTACCAGTATTGCAGTGCAGCTGGGGACAAATCCAGACTGGATGTTTTTCTGCTGTTTTGCTGGGATGTTTATGTTTTATTGTGCCCATTGGCAGACCTATGTGTCTGGAACACTGCGCTTCGGAATGTGAGTTTAACACACACGCACACTTTATGCACTTTATACACTTAAGTTTTATTTTAAATTATTACTTATTATGAAGTTATTGTAATGTTATGTACACAGGTGATAATTGTGTATTTGACTTCTCTAATACTTGTATTTATCAAACATTTCTCCCAGTAGTCTGAGATATCACCTTTGAATTAGTAACGAATAAAAAAAAATGTTAATGTATTAGCTAATATGTTTTGCAAGTCAACTGCCTTTAAGATGTTTTCATTTGCTGAGCTCATGTTTGCAGTGCAGATCCTCCAACTATCCTGTCAGTGAGCTTAGAGAACAACGGTACAGCTTTGAATTTCTAATGGGAAGGTTGTGAGTCCAAATCATATCTTCCAAATTTCTACCATTGGACCTTTGAGCAAGAACCTTCACGTCAAATGCTCAGTTTCATTTCAAGCCTCTAGTTAAACTGTCAAGTGACTCCGTGTGGGGGTTAGCTGCTGGGACTGCATGGCCACGGGTGTAAACTTTAATGATACAGGAAAAAGCATGTTGACTGTAGAGCCACATTATGTGGGTCAATAGGGGGCGCTGTTGTGACGTGTCCATCTCCACACCAGATTTGACATGTCAGAGCTGCAGCTGACTTTGGCTCTGCTGCACGTCTTCACTGCCACCGTCGGCCCCAAATTCTGGAACTTGATGGTAAAATAAAGCACCGTTCAGCCAATCATGGCTTCCCTAATGCTCGCTGCAAGCCAGTTGGCTTTAACTGCACACAAGCTGGTTAATAATAGTGTGAGAATTATGACTGTGACTAATGCTGCTCTATGTCCTTTTCTCCATCTTCAAACTGTTTTTTCATCTGTTCTTCTCTTCCTCCACATATCAACTTGTTGTTCTCTACATTCATGCTGTCCATCTCTACATCCCTCTATCTCCTCCTGTTTTTCTCTATCTTTGTCTAACCCTGTCTCTCCTGCCCCCTGTGTGTGTCTCTCTCTTCTTTGGTCTGTCTTGGTGTAATAATTCCTGTACCTTTCTTTTCTCCCTCTCTGTTTCTCTCGCTCTCTGTCTTTACTGTCTGCTTCAGTATTGATGTCACTGAGGTGCAGATCTTCATTATGATCTTGTATTTGCTGGCTGCAATGGGTGGATCCGCTTTCTGGCAGGCTCTGGTAATTCAGATTCCACACTTGTAATTACACATAATCAATATAAGCTCACCTAATCAATACTGATCTCTGTAATGTAACTGATTAGAATTGCTTTGTGGTGTTGAACAATAGAGAGAACTAATTACTAATCATTCATTAATAAGAATCTGTGTAGTTAAGCTCCAGAATGCAGTGTGATGAAGGCTACACTACTTTACTAATCCATTTCTGATATCAGGTGATAAAATGACATGATCCTATAACCAAGTAACTTGGTTGGGTTTTGGTTGCCAGATCCCGGTATTGAACATCCAAATGAAGATCGTTCCAGCACTGTGCACGTTTGCTGGCGCCGTGGTTTCCTGCACTAATTATTTCAGAGTCATTTTCACAGGCGGAGTCGGAAAAAACGGCTCCACTATTGCAGTGAGTAACTAGTGTACAACTTCAGCACTGATACACATCACACAGAGTTTACTGCACCTGTAGTCTGATATTCAGGTAGTGATGTTACTGTGCTGGTCTTGTGTTCTCATCTTTTTAGGGCACAAGTGTTTTGTCTCCGGTGTTGCACATCGGCTCTGTTATCCTGCTCGCTATGATGATCTATAAAAAATCTGCTATCCAGCTGTTTGAGAACCACCCCTGTCTGTACATCCTTGCCTTTGGCTTTGTCTCTGCCAAAATCACCAACAAACTAGTGGTGAGTGAGGAGGTGTAAGAAACTATCTAGTATGGGCTGTGGTCAGTAAGGTTGACCGTAGATATATAGAGTGGACGGTGGGGTCTACCAGAGTCATTTAAGGCAACTTATAACCTGTTTATGGTGAGCTAGACTCTTACAGAGTCAGAACACCACTGGGTTTCTGGGTAGGGTGAAAAAGGGCTACAGTCTGGAATAAGAACTTGGAAACTAGAGACAGGTTGGCTGGACTTTCGATGGATTAGGGTGGGCTCCAGATTGTAATGACCTCCAAACTTGTAAGGAGTTTCAAGGAGGACTTGAAGGCACTATAACATGGGGAGAAGGAGTAGAATATGATCACTTAGATTTTTTATTTATCTAATTTTATATTATTTTGAATTGCTCTTCAGAACTGCTAAATGAATGTTCTCAGTCAGTTAACTGATATATGTTGACGCTACAATAGAGCATTTTATTTACAATCTTAAACCATTGTTTCTAGTAATTGGGCAGCTCGTTGATTCCAGGTGAAACAGTCTGACTCTTTTCTGTGTGGATTCTGCATGTCTTCCTCAAGTCCACGTGGGTTTTCATTTGCATAAGATGGGCTAGGGTGGGATGAGGGTGTTCTGCAGACATGTATGAGATGTATGAAGAAAAGAGGCACTACAGACTTAAGAGTGGCACTTAGTGTGGTTTGGGGCCTAGTTAGAGAGGTGTTAGAACATTTGTTAGAACAGTGTACAAACACTGTTACAGCTCCTCAACACTTGCTCTTTATTCAGGAAAAATAGTTTCTATTATTAGTATATAAATTATGGGTTGTTTTACTAACAGGTTGCACACATGACAAAAAGTGAGATGCATCTACATGATGTGGCGTTTTTGGGCCCAGGGCTTCTGTTCCTAAATCAGTATTTCAACAGTTTTATTGACGAGTACCTGGTGCTCTGGCTCTCACTGGTAAGGATAAAATCATCACTGATCAAAGGTTAAAATATGCACTGTACATATGTAATTAATAAATAACATGTGTGTGTGTGTGTGTGTGTGTTCTTGTTCACAGGTCCTGTCCATGTTTGATCTGGTGCGGTACTGCGTGAGTGTTTGTAACCAGATCGCTTCACACCTTCATATCTTCGTGTTTAGAATTAAACCGGTAGCTCAGTGAGACTGGCAACTATGTGCGCGCATATGTTTGCGTGTGCGTGAGGTTAAACAGTCTGTGTGCCTGAGGAAGAACCTGATCATATGATTTATGAAAGACATATTATAATTATATAAACTGTAACGCGGATGAAGATAGCTTTATTTAAGTAATTCTGTACTAAAATAACTAATGCATCTTCTTGTTTGCTTTATGAAAGAATGTGTGCGCACTTGTGTGTGTGTGTGTGTGAGTGTGTGTGTGTGTGTGTGTGTGTGTGTGTGTGTGGGTGTGGGTGTGGGTGGGGGGTTGAGTGTGTGCGTGTAATAACAGGTGCTAAAACACATCACGTTTCCGTGAGAAGACTTTAGGTACTCGATTTTTAAAATAAAAATGGGATGTTTAGAAAAGTGAAGGTTTGATGCGTTACCGGACTCGTTATTTGCTAGGCGTGGACTGACATATTGTGACATTTAGCTATCCCAGTATCATGATCAAAGCGGTGGACAGAATTACGGGATAGCCTTTGCTGCTTATTTAGCCAGCCTAATCTCAAGACGGAACAGTAGAGGGGTGCATGCTGAACATCGCAGTGTGTTGTACGACAGATCATCCGTACACACCTGGGTTTTGCTCATCCTCAGTTTTGCGTGTTGGTTGTTTTAAAACCTCCGTCCCCCAGATCAAATTTAAACATAAAACTATTTGTCCAAATGGAAGATGACTGCTGCTACTGACGTATTTAGCTACCTGTGCATCCATCGTTTTCTTTTATGTTTTAGATGTTTCATTTCATCTGGTTCTTTGTATTTGTATAGTTGAAGCAAAAATACAGCCAAAATTTTAATGTACACTGTTCCTCCCATTTCAGTGAATAGTTACCAACATCAACAATGGCACGTCGCTGGTTTGTTCACAATAAAATTGAATTGAATTGAATTCTTGGTACCAACCTAACAAAAGTGCAGTCATGCGTGTTGCTGTTGAGCTGGCTGCAGACATGGCTTTGAATGTATATACTTCTGTTAAAAAGCAGATATGATATGTGTCACTGCCAAATGTGCTCTTGTTACACATAACTAGTACAAGACCGCTGTAGCACCATCTGGTGGTACATTTAATTTGATTCACATGTTTTCGTACCTGCATTTTACAATTCCAGCAGCACAGGTTGCAACACAGTATCCACCCACCCATCTCCATACCAGGCTACCAGTCCATGACGGGGCACATATTCACACACACACACAGACACTTTAGAGACAACTGAATTAAAAAAGAAATGAGGAGAGTAAGATGTGAGGAGAACATGCAAACTCCCCTCAGGCAGCAGCCATGCTGGGACTTGAACCCTTGTCTCTGGACTGGAGAGGGAATAGGGCTAAGCACTGTGCCAGGGTTATAGGCCAGCAAGTATCTCCACAGTTGCTCCTTTTCCCCAGCAGTAGGTGGATTTTGTACATTTAAATTCAGCTGAACTGTGTTTTTTTTTTTTGTTTTTTTTAAAGAGTGGTTTACCAACAGCATAAAATTGTCACTTGTGAATGCATTTTGTTTAAGACCGGCTTTACTGCTAAAAAATTCAAGCCATCATACTCAAAACAACAAAATTTAAATTTAATGCTGTTTATACAACGGACTGTTGTCTCAGCTTTTTGATCAAATGCAGTTTGCACATAACCTGGTTGTAATTAAGTTGAAACTGAAGACAAATGACTGATTTCCATGTTATTATGACTATACGTAAATGTGTCTCTTTCTACTTCAACAACTGTTGCCCATTATTTATTTTTCTGATTTTAAGTTTTAAGTTTTGCCTTATTGAATGATTTCAGTTAAATCTGCTATGTTATTATCTGATTTTAAAATATCTAGTGTCCTATACTCTTGACAGGGACACCCATGGACTGCGTCAACTGTCACAGACTCGGACCCATCCCCAGCAGGTGTTTTAACAAGAGGGTGTGTGTTAGAAGCACACAAACACTACTGATCTGTGCTCTGATAGACCGTATTAATCCCTCATATCCTAGCATCTACTTTGAATCAGACCCTTCCCTCAGGGGTGACCCCTGGTGCTCTACTTTGTGCCAGACCTGGCAAGTGGCAAATCCCCTCCCTCATCACCTCGTTAACACTTAGTCAAGACATTTATACAGAATAATTTATATCCAACATAGTATTATAGTGTATAAAAATCAATCAGGGGTTTAGGGCCTTGCTCAGGGTCTCAACAGTAGCAGCTTGCTACTTGCAAGCCAGTGGAGGGAGGGGGTTTAACATGTTCCACTGTCCTAAACATTGTTACAGACCATGTGCTTTTAATGTTTTGTTTCGGTGTTTGTGTATGTATATTAAGTATATACACCGTTGAATAAGGACGCATTTGCATTTAATCTGTTATTTCTGACTATTTATTTCACACAATGCCTTATTTTATAAAATTCTGATAACTGTTATCTTTTTAAAATCAGGTCTCTGCATCATAACATCGCACCTTTATTTTTAATTATCCTTACTTTTTTTTAAATCCCTGTCGTGTTACTGAAATGACTTGTTCATGTTTGAGGTTTATAAATTGAAAATGCACATCAATGACGTTTGAATGTTTACTAAATCCATGTGTGTTTGTGAGAGAGAAACTGTTACTGGCTAATTCATCGGCCATACACTGTTATTTTAGTCAAGTGTTACTTTGAATTTGTTACCTTAAACAAGTACCTGTGTGAGTAACATTTTAAACACACGCGTGCAAAACCAACAATACATTCTCTAAAATAATCTTAGATAACGTAATATGAATGGTTCAGTAGGTAGACAACTGGTTTCCACTGCTGAGCCGCTTTAGTTCATATTTCGCATTTTTGTCATTTTGGTTAAATGCCACCCTTAAGCCCAGGCACCATAAATCCAGATGGTGGTGCTTCTATACAGTTTACTGTCTCTAGGTGTATTCACATATCAGGTACGGGTTCTCGGGTCTCAATTCTCCGAGTAGTGGGGGCTGGGTTTACTTCAGGTCAGCAGATCAATGGGGATCGGGAATATAATGTTAGTAGAGGTTGTACTGAATGAATTCTTATCCTTACATTAATTAAAACATAGCAAATTGTGTTTCTCAGCAGGCACCACAGCCATCCAGGACGCAATGCTTTGTCTTGGGTTTAGGTCTTTCCTTTAACAATTACGATACAGCGATTGCATGTTGTGTCTATAAGGAAATAAAAACTTAGTTTGTCGTTTCCATGAGGAGTGCGCCAAGCCTGTCAGGCCAGTTATGCAGTTTGTGGAATTGAGAAACAGGGCTTTACTTCCTGATGTGTGTCCTGACTAGGTCCCATTATATGATCTATTCCCCCAAAGTTATTAAAGATAACAGACATTGTATGCATTTTGTAATTTTATGAAGCAGAGTTGGAATTACACAAACCTTCAACAGAACCTCTTGGACCAGACTAGAGGATATACATCACAGTCTGGTCTGAACTCTATAAACACATATTGAACCTTTAAATCTGTTCTGCTGTTGTTACCTACACCAACATGGACTGCAGAGCTTTTCGGACTGACGCCATTTCTTCCTGCTGCTGTTAGAAAACAAAAACACACCATCACTCTTTACTTCTGCAATGTGCCTTCTCATTGGCTGAAAAGCAGCAGGTCTGCATTCTAACAAACAGATTTGATCTGGACAGAGTTAATTCACTGTGTGTGGCTGAAAACTTGTCACAAATTCAAGCAAGGCTGTGTGTATGTGGTTTAAGGTCTGATCAGAAACTTATTTTGGGGCATCACTGGTCATGACTCATTGGTCAGCTTAGTTTTGAGGTGATTTTCACATAATTTGTTAACCAGTAAACACAGGTTTGTGAGGTTCAAGTAACAGTGCCAGCTCAAAATAACCAAATTTACACGAGTGTGTCCTTGATGGGACACCAGTCCATAGCAGGGCTGGGTAGGTGTCACTTTTTTGCAGGCACAGCCAGTTGTGTCTGAAGTGTGACACCGGTACTTCAGCCCAGGTGATCACATGGTGTTCTAGAATGTTAGACCGCTGCGCCACCTGAGTTTAACGTTTCTCTTAAATTATAGTAATATTTTACGCTACTCAGCAGAGACATGCGTGCATCATCACCATAGCAACAAATCTATATTCCAACGGACCACAAGGATTTGGTCTTGCAGTGCAGACACTTGGTGGGAAAACCACCTCAGTCTCAACATGGACCAGACTTACTGTGGTCATTAGGATTTTCTTCTGCAGCTGTGCCATCTCCTGGCGTAACTCGCTCATTGCAGCTGTGTTCTGCTCTTCGTGTGCCTCCTGCAGCTCCTGTGTGCTCTGCAAGCACCAAAAAAGAGAATAATCAATGCCTTCAAAACAGTCAAATGGGAAGCGTGAGTGGTGTGTCTCTGTATCAGGTGTCTATAGCAGTATAGTTCTGTCCAACATTCCATTAGAGCTTAACCTGTAAATGTGTGCACCTTTACTTATTACGGTGAGCGTTTCCCTCTTGTTACATCAAACGTGTGTGTGTGTGTACCTTGGCATAGTGATCAACAAGTTGCTTGAGTGTCTTTAGCCTCTGATTTTGTGAAGCTCTCATCTGCTGGATGATCATTTGCTGGTGCTGGAACAGAGACTGACATCCAATAATTATTAAAACATGATTAGTTACATCTTTGAGTGTAATAGTAATAATTATAAGTGATATGCTATTAAAATCAATAACCTTGTTTGTGTTTTGAATGGTACATATTTTTATTGTAGGAGCTCTGCCATCAACTACCAAATTCCTTTACCACCCACTGTCCAATGTTTGCTTGTACCATTTCCAGTCCGCCATGCAGGGGCAGCTTTCTGACTACACAGTCTCACAAATGTAGAAGTCTCTGAGTTTGCAAACTCTCTGAGTTTGTAAACTTTAAAAATACAGTCGAATCCGGTTCATGGGACCAGCCGCTTTTTGGGACCAAATCCTAAAGTACCGAATCAAATCCTATTATATACGTATAATGTTATTCGCTTATTTGGACCAAAATTCCATTTAATCGGACCAAAGAACGTGAGAGTGAATAAGAAAAAGAAGCCACAATTCGCCACTTAGAGCGGATACAAAGCAGGTCAGTGAGATATGGGAGGATATTTGGGATCCCCAGCAGAATTTATGCTTTTATCAAAAGTCAGGAAATCCGAAAAGTTGTGTTGACAAGAGCAAAACCAGCGGGAGGTGACCACGCCCACCACT
>JAUZST010013300.1:0-10000 GCA_034779995.1 Parotocinclus haroldoi
GTGTGTGTGTGTGTGTGTGTGTGTGTGTGTGTGTGTGTGTGTGTGTGTGTGTGTGTGTGTGTGTGTGTGTGTAAACCTGCATACCTAGAAGGCTGTTTATCATGCAGATGGATAGGTTTTGGTAGAAAGTCTAACATTCCAGTTCTGCCTAATAGGGCTCCACCTCATCCTCCTGTTTTCGCAAATTACTTCTAACACCAGTACCAATCATTCAGCCTTTCCATTGTGCTCTTGTGCTCTTAAGTGGCACGGCAGGAGTGGCATAGGTGATGTGTGTTGATGGCTTGGCTTGCTCAGGTATGGCTCTTACGTAAAACTGGCTGCCCTTTGAGCAGCATGTGTGGACAATTCCCTTGTTTTGGGGCAAGCAAGGCCGAGCGGGAGCAGCTTACGTAACAGTAGAGAGCCCAGCAGGGTAAGCTCATTACACTTTTCCTGGATTTGACCTCGGAAAAAAGGCAGCCACGATATAAACCAATTTGCCAAGTGCCCACGCACAAGCTACTGCCGTCAGGGAGCAGTTAGAGGTGCCGGCTTGTAAAGTGCTGATGCTTTAGCAAGTTGATGGTGAGTGTTTCCAGGGGTATGAGTCATACTTTTTGAGTGTTTACGTGCTAAGAACATGACATTTACATTACTAAATTCAGCGAGTTAAAATGAGTGTATTCACCAGTGTTTCCCTGTGAAAAAGTCGAAAGCTTCTACTATTTCTATCCAAAGCGAGCAAAAGTGAAGAACTTTCCATTTAGCTATGGCGTGTAGCATGAAACGCCTTGCCTCTTTGACGCGGTGATAATTTGCAACTTATTTCTTAGCAAGACACAGAGGAATTCTGAAGTCGTGGCAGTCAGGCTCCCCCCTCTGTGCTCTGTCATAACTCCCAGGTAGCTGTGTGCTAATCATTAGCATTGACTGACTCCTTCTCTCACCTGGGGCTCCCAATCCTATTAGCCTAAGTGTCCTGACTGTACACATGTATAGCACAGTCCGTTTGATCACCTGCGCTTAGCTGAGATGCTCTTCCTCTTTCCAGGGAAGGCATAGAGGGCTTTGAAAGCACACTTGGCAACCTGATCGCCTTAACTCTGCTCATGGAGAGGGACAGTTCAGCACCCCTGCTCTCATTTTGACACACCGCCATGCCTGTGGGCCTTTTAAGTCCTGATAGTTAGTGAGAGGCGTGATGGCACATGTTACATTTTAACAGAGTATTAGCGAGTGTGTGTGTGTAATGCCATACTGAACCCAATCACAGCAGGAAATAATCCATTCATGTGGAATTATGTTTATGATTATTCCTTAGTTTTCTTTCCAATCATTTTGCAGAAACATACAGTACCTCACAAAGTGAGTACACCCTTCATATTTTTTCAGGGGACATCACTGAAGATGGGACACTTTAATACAAAAATAAGTTAGTGATATACAGCTTGTCTAACATTGTAAATTTGCTGTGCCCCCAAAATAACTCAACACAAAGCCATTAAAGTCTAATGTCCGCCTGCAACAATAGTGACTTCACCCCTAAAGGAAAATGGCAAAATTGTGACTAAAGTGTCAATATTTTGCATGGCCTTCATTATTTTCCATCACTGCCTTATCTCTCTTGAGCATGGAATTCACTAGAGCTTCACACATTGCCACTGGAATCCTTTTCCACTCCTTCATGTTTGACATCACAGAGCTGGTGGATGTTATAGACATTGTGTTCCTCCACCTTCCGTTTGAGAATTCTCCACAGATGCTCAATAGGGACCTTCACTCAGGCCACATGAGAGGATCCTCCCAGTTTACACCCTAGACTGGGATTTTTGCCCCTGCTGGTAGACCCATATGACTGTATGCTTCAATACACCTGCAGACCCAGCCACTTCTTTTGCATTATGGCCAAAATACGATCATTCCTTTTTGCCAAGCATTAACATCTGCTTTGTGATGTTCCACACAGCGAACGAGACATTTGCTGCGCTGTTTCACCTTTTCTTAATCTGTACATTCTAAACCCTGCATGTATTTATAGCCTAATCACCCTAGTGCAATAACATCTGCAGAAGTCTGAAGTCGCAACCACCTTAAACACACATTTTTGTGTGGTGAGCTTATGTACAGCTGATACAATGACTGATCTTGTTGATACAATTATAAACTGCAGATACATTTATTCCATGCAACAATGTATGTTGGTCACCCTCTCATCCTTCATCAGTGTCAATTTTTGATGACAAGTCACATTTGGTTCCTTATTCGTTTTGTAATTTCACGACAGAGCAGTTGTTTTTCATAGTACTAAAACACTGGCAGCTCTCTGATTAAAGTTAAAGACACAAATCAGAAGGTTGGGAGTTTTCTGTAAAGCAGTCATTTTTGGGCCCTTGAGCAAGGCCCTTAACTTTAACTGCTCGGATCAATTGTAAGTCCCTCTGGATAGGATTCTGCAAATGTGTGCGTAGGTCTTGTTTCTCCTTCAGTGATGACCCAAAAATAGCTCACGGTGCCTTTCATCACTGGCCATCTTGTTACCCACTCTTCTTCTTCTGTCTCTCTCTGTTTATGTCTCTCAGGCACCTCTCCATCAGTCCTCCAGTGAGAGCCGTGCTCTCGCTGACTAGTCTCTCGCTAAAAGACCCATGTGTTTTCAAATGATTCTGGATGGAAAATCGAAGCTCCTCTTCTTTGTTTATCAAGCAGCCATTCTGTCAGCCGGCCAGCCAAAACACAACACAAATTGGTGACAGCGCACACACACACACACACACACACACACATCCTTCTACAAAGTAGACTGGGAATAGCTAAGGCTGTTGTTTATTTTTATTACCTGTGTCAGGAGAAAGGAGAAGGGTGAAAGGTGGCTAATGCACACATACACACACTGTGGTTAGTTAACCTACTTGTCTTGTGGGGAGTGAGAGAGGGGGAAAAGAGAGCTGTGTTTGAGGGAATTTCTGCTTGTTGTAACTACACATTTATAAGCAAAGTACAAATTGAGACTGTCACAGCCAACATAGCACTAATTGGCCCCAAATCAGATCAACTTTACTCAAATGTAATAGAGGAAAACAAAGCAAATATTTGTCAATAAAGGTCAGACTGTATTTATAACTACATACATTTTTTATTAGATATTAACCTATGCTGGTCATATTATTGGAAAGGTTTTGTTTTGCATTTCTAACACAGTGGTATCTAAGGGTTGACTACAGATGTGTACAAGTATCTGCCATTCCAATTCTCATATATAACCATATAACCAAGTGTAAACTCATCTCACTATTGTTGGTCTACTTTATATGTTTATATAATTTGCAATATAAAGTATTACATTATATGGGACATTTGAAAAGAAGACATTTTTCCAAACAATTACTATCATAGTACTACTGTTGCTCTGCAGTGTCCAGTATAAAAGTTATTCTAGTGGGCTAGTGTTTTTATGTTGTTGTTTGTTTGTTTGTTTTTTTAATTTATTATTATTCAGCAATATTTCACAGTGGTGATCCATTGTATTGTAGTTACATTGTTGTATTTAAATTTCTATTGAAATGCTCTTATTGTTAATGTATACATGGAAGTGAAATGGATAAAAAGCAGTTCATCCAAATATTTCAATAAGGCGAACCTAGCACCCTGATGGGGTAAGAATTTCAGAGACCTTCAAGGTATTCCAAGCCCATTTAAGCTTTAGCATATTTCAGAAATGACAGATTAATCACTCAATCAAATTTTGATTTCTAATGATTGAGCCTGACATTGGACTTCTTAAAATCCTAGATGCATCACATAATGACCAATATAATTATCTCAGTAGAGAAAATACTTCTTCTGCATCTCAAAAGACAAGCTTTATGAGGCTATTGATTCAATTCACAATGAATGATCAAATGTTGACCCGTGTTTTAACCCCTCAGATCATTGCGGTGTGTCCTACTATTTTTAATAATAGTGGCAAATGGCTTCTGTACATTTTAGTCTTTACCTATAGGAGGAATATTGATGCAGACTGACCATGATTAAAGCACAACATGAATGATTGCAGTGTCAGTTTGTTGTTTTGAGAAGTCGGAAAGTTGTTCATTGATGATTAATTGTTTTGATGAACTAAGTGAAATAGCTATTTATTTCTTGTTCTAATTTGATGTTTTGTTGAGTAATTAAATTTTAATCTTTTTTATATTTCTACTCCTGTACATATAATTAGTTTATTTATTCATGAATGTATTTTAACATCAGAACATTCTCAGGTTAAGTCAACACTTAAAAACAACAAAGTATGGCTTCCGTATTATTAAGCAGTTCAAAGCTGTACCACACTGTTAAGCCAGAGTTAGTGAAACCCCAAGACCCGTAAACCTTCCTTGTTCACCATTAGAATTGATTAGCAAAATTAGCAAAATTCAGGTGCTATCAAATCTGCGAACACAAATATTTGTCTCTGAAACTAGTACAAAATGTAATAATAATTTATTTACTTTGTGTAATAACACAAGCTAGCATCATGTTTGCTTTATTGTTTAATGTATGTTGTGAACTAACAGCATTTTTTCTCTCTTTAATTTCTCTGACCTTATTGTTGTTTAAACAGCATTGAAAATCATACTCTGAATGTTAATTGACCATCCGTTATTGGATCTACCCTGCCCTTTGTGTATGTTTGTGGGGCAGGATAGGACAAGAGCCATAGAGAGTGGCTATGATTCAGATCAATATAATTTACAGTTGTTATCATAAAGTGTTTAATGTGCAGCAGGTACTTATGTTCACTTCAACCTTACAGTCAGTCCCTATGCTGATTTTACCAAATTATTAACTACCATAATACTACCACCCATAATGAGGATGAGCAAAGAAGCCATAGGTTAGACAACTAGACACAACCTGTGGTCATTGTGCTTTAATGATACCTTTAATAGGGCATTGATCATGAGATGGTCAATTTGTGGGAATCGATACGTATGGTCAATGTGATGAAAGACACAGAGACTGAAATGGTAAGAGAGAGGAAGAGATCAGCCACTGGTCTACCATTGAACCCAAGATAAGAAGAAGGACTAAAATACACACTCCCAGTGGTTAAGGGAGCTAGGCCTTGTGGATGATGTGTGTATTTTCTTTGGCAACCTGTGAAATACACAATCTGATTTCACAGAAACTGAAACTTGCATGAAAGAAGACAGCTACTGTCTCCCACTGCTAGAGCTTAAGCTAAAAAATGGCGTTTTTCTCTCTTTGAGCCTCTGAGAAAATAAACTGCATCCCTTAGTTTAATGATCCCTTCCATTTTCCCTCCCTCTGAACACATCAATCTATCGCTCCATCTTTGCATCCATTTCTCACACTGTCTGACCGTCAAGTGATTTCTTCCAATCCTTTTCCTGACTAATCCTTCCCCTGTCCTTATACCAGAGGGTCTTGCGCTTTTGATGTTCTGCCAACTTATGCACCTCTCTCATTTCATCACTCTGCGGTGGGAAGATTTTTGACACAACCCAACTGAGTTCCAATAATCCAATACATGCAAACCTACTCAAAACAACCCCACATGCCGACAGCAATATTCGGATGAAATGGGCCAAAGGATCTGCTCGTCCTTCCCTAGAGAGAGTGGTTCATTAGCCAGTCTCTTTCCAGTCAGAGTGCAAGCATGAGTGAGGGAGAGGAGGCTTACTGAATTATTTACAAAATCCTACTTAATTGGTATCAAGTTTTTAAATGGGGTCAAGTGCTGTGATGCAATATGGCTCAGGCTTTTCTTTCCCACTGTTTTGCATCAGCATCTCAGCTGACTCGAACACCAGTCTTATACAAGCCTACCTTTGCAGAACTTTAGTGTACGAATAGCTTAAGGCATGGTCGTATTGAATGAATGCTGTGGAAAAATCTTTGTTTAGAACACCTTCCATAAAGCTAATCCAAGCAATACGTTGCGTTAATTTTGTCGACCATATCAGTAGTATACGTGTGACTACCACAAACAATCATTATAATATGTTCCCCTGTCTATTCAAAACTCATTTAATTACGGATGCCTAAGGGCACTGGTTGGGGCAGTCAATAAACATTTATTTGAAACACATACAGCAGGGACCAAAAGTCTGAGACCACTAATGATAATGTTCTATTTTGCATTTTTCTCAATTCTGCTAAAAGGTTTTTCATTAGAAATTACAATCAGCAAAAATTAATATGTTGCTGAATGTATTATTATTCAATATGTCCCAATGACCTAAATTCCATCCAGCATTATGAGGATATTTGAAGGTACTTGAAAAATTCAATAGAATCACAAGGTGTGCTTTGGAATACTGGGAAATTATACTGTGATAACTTGTCTCATCAGATTTTGCGCAAACCTATGGAGTACCTGCCAGAAACAAGGGACTTCTGTCAATTCAGGAAAGAACTGGAACATAAACAAATACTATTTGCTCAGTGCATCGAAAGTTTCTATTCAAAGATCTTGATTTTTTTTTTTTTAATTTAAATTGTTTTGTTGATTATATGATGTGCAGCAAAAACATTTTTATCATTAAATTAATATTAACAGTTATAATAATTAGAGAAAATGAAAAATAAAGACATTTTCTGCAGTGGTCTCAGCCTACTGGACTGAAACTCCTGGACATTGTATATTCTTAGTGGATTGAATTTGAATGGTCAGGACCCCTACAGATGAAGTACTGTTTGGTGGTGGATTTTGTATTTGGTTTAAACACTGATGGTACTTATTGTGGATGTAGTGACGGATCATTCTCAGCACTACAGCAGCACTAATGTGATGGTGGGGTGTTAGTGTGTGTTGTGCTGGTACGAGTGGATCAGGTGCAGCGGTGGTGGTATGGTGTTTAAACACTGGGTTCACTCTATTCTATTAGACACATCTGCCACATTGGTCCATCTTGTAGTTGCGTAGCTTGTGTTATTCATCTTATAGTCATCCATCAATGCTACAGAATGCTGGTGGTTAGACATTTTTTGGTTAGTGGACAATTATCCGTCCAGAAGTTACACTAAGGTCTGTAACTCCAGCAGCACTGCAGTGTCTGATCCTCTCACACCAGTACAACACACACTAATACACCACCACCACATCAGTGTTGCTGCAGTGCTAAGAATGATTCGCCACTACATCCACAATATGTATCTAATCTGTGGGGGGTACTGACCATTAGACAGCGGAGTAAAGGAGACTGAGAAAGTAGGTAGAGAAGCAGATGAACTACAGTCAATTATAGAACTGCTAAGTGCAAATACACTGCTCACTAAAATCACTAAGCTAATATTTGTGGGCTGTAAATATGATGTGAGGAACTGAAAATTGACAATGAGTGTACACCAGTAGGTGTAGCTAATAAAGTGATTGGTGAGTGATGGTTATTTTACCTGTTGGGTAAGTTAAGTACAACTTGTGTTAGCTTAATCTATATTCTCCATCAATTCTCCACTCTCATCTACCACTGAAGAAAAATGCTGATAGTGCCACATATTTGTGTGCATGTGCATGATTGCATGTGTGTGGCCATGCCATTTCCCCTATAAGGCCATATGCCCAATGACCAAATAGCTGTCTGTCATTCTGCTTGACACCATACATCCATACAGGAAAAAAAGCCTGAGAATGGAAGGAAGGCTAATGCATGTAACACGCATTGCACAAACCTCCTTTAGCCCCCAGGCTCGCACAGGTGGGCTAGTCCACTCTCCACTCACCCACACCAGTGACTGGCTTTGTTCCATGCTGGGAAGCTCCATTTGATGGCATGAAGAAAAGCATTCTCCTCTGAGAGAGCTCTTCGCATGCTATGGCAGCAGAGGGGAGCCGGGCGCTGTCTGAGAAGGAGAAGCACGGAAATGGCTTCTCATCAATCATGTTAGAGGAAATCTCAGGGGAGGAGGAGACAGAAGCAAGTAGGCCTTTGGCTGTCTGCGTGGGTTGTAGCCTGGAGATCTTAACACCGACAGATCGCTTCCTACATGCAGACACCATCCAGCTGCAGTGGCTTTGGAAGACAACGGACAGGTACGGAGGTGAAGGCAGCTAACACCTTGAGTGTGTGAAGTTTTGTGGGGATGAGTTTGGGGTAGTCCTTTGAAGACTTACATATTAAATAACCAATTCTGTCAGCAAGAAATTCCCACAGTCTATGCATATCTAGATTCTATTCCAGTATTGCAAGAGTTCTCAGTTTTAAATCTGTAACACTAGAAGAAAAATACTGCAGAGAACCACCCACAATAAAATCCCGAAACAATGCTGCGAACCTTTTTGCAGACTGTACATTAATATGCCTCACTGGGTATTAGAAAAGTTGTCAGCATGCTATAGGCAGATACTAGTTATGGCTTAAGTTTATAAGTTTATACAGTGACCAAATCTAATTTTCTTTTTACATCTTTACATCTTTTTATTGTGCGCTCTATCAGACAATTGTTTGAACAGTTCATGCCCCTTGGATGTGCAAAAGAGCAATCCTTTACAGGACCCCCTTGTCCAGATGTAAACAACCAAAATGGAATCAACAGTAACAGTCACTTCTCTCATGGTCATTTTAAGAAGGGCCTGGGTCCTTCCTGTATGGAGTCTGTATGTCCGCCCCACGTCTGCTTGAGTTCACTCCGAGTACTCCGGTTTCCTCCCACAGTCTAAAGACATTCATGTTAGGTTAATTGATTACTCGAAATTGTCATTGTGCATATATATGGCTATGAGATAAACTTGTATATAGATGTAACCTTGTGCGTGTCGCTGAAATGGCAAGTTAGAATGGCTTTAATTTTGATTTCAGTATTCTCAGTTACGTTGCATATCCTCATATAGGGTATGTATCTAATCCCAGACCACATATAAAAGGCTACATTCACATTACCAGGGTCAAACTGAAAGGCCATGCTTCAAACTGAAGCATTTATGTCATTTATGTCACTTAACAGACACCCTTATCCAGAGCGACTTACAATTCATACAGTCTTACAATCCAAGCAATTGTGGGTTAAGGGCCTTGCTGAGGGACCCAAATGGGTGGGATTTGAAACCTGGACCTTTTGGTCCATAGCCCAGTACCTTAACCACTAGGCCACCACAGGCATTACAAATCCATCCAGCATCTCATCAGGCATCTCCGCTTTGTTTTCAAGTCTCCAATGCAAACTGTAGACCTACATAGTAAACTGACTTTCTAATTTAGTGGATCTCAGTTGTAGCCAGCTTTGTGAACATTCTTTCATGCTTTGGAGTTCTACCACTGTGAATGTGAAGTGGCCAAGGTATAGGCCTATCACTCTGAGTCATGCTTCGGAACAGCTCTGGATCCCTTGTAAGTCATTTCACACTAAGCTTTGGCTCTGTTTGAAGACTCCCTTCCTCAATCACCCCCATGTGTATACCTTAATACACACAGCTCTGTGAGAAACAGATTCACAGGGAATCGATGATATGTGGGGATTTTTTTGTGCAAACATGCTTGCATCTAGGTGAAATACAATTTTTTTTGCAGAAGAGGGATGAGGAGCCACAACCTAACCTCAAACATGACAAAAATACTGCAAAATGCTGATCTAGTTATTTACTTTCAACTTATAGTATTATCAAATCTATGTTGTATCTACTGCAAACACAACATAAATGTAAAGATGCTGGTTGATTTGATGATGGCATTTTTTTTGTAATAATGGTGGTTATAATGCTGTTCAAGCTCTTTCACATTCCTTGTGCAAAATGAAGCCACATCACTTTGGCAATTCATTTTTTGCTATTTCTGCACACTAGGTGCTAGTGTTAGTGACTCTTCTGGAACTTTTCAACACATTTTGACTCCAGACAAGCCTGTTAGCTTAAAGCGCCAAACTGCTGCTGGTTTCGAGTCAAGAACAAGTGTCATATGACACTAACATTATGGGTTATGTTTATGTTCATTGATAGTGTGAGGTTACCAATAAAAGCTGTCATGTTTAAGACTTATGCATTACATGGCACATGGCACATTCAATGACAGATGTACTCTGT
>JAUZST010013301.1:0-11083 GCA_034779995.1 Parotocinclus haroldoi
ATATATAATGCAATTGAATAACTCTAACAACATTTAGGCTAGTACATTAAATGCAGATATTTAGCCTCAGTAAAAGACAATATTCAGTTGACTCATACATCCCTCTTCTGTGCCATCCATGTTCCCTGACAGGGAGGTGTAATTTCATCAGTGTCGTATCAACTTTCAAACACTATCCGTGTACCCTGGATCTCACAGCTCCTCTTAAACAGCCTGATTTTAAGCCTTTTTTATGGAGAATAGTGGTGGTGTGGGAATAAAATTCATGCAATAGCAACCCCAGATGGAGTAGCGACAGATAAAACACTGTTGAACTTAGTTTAATTTCTCTTCTAAACTCTCTTTTCTGACCTTTGCCTAACAGATTTGTAGACTTGAAAGCTAATTGAAATAGATCAATTAGTTACAAAGTCTATTGCTAATTTCCCATATTACTGCAAATTTGTTTCCGAATAGTGTATGCTTGGTACAGTACAACCCTAATTGCAATGAAGTCGGGACGTTGTGTAAAACATGAATAAAAACGGAATATAATGCTTTGCAAATCCTTTTCAACTCATATTCATTGAATACTGTAACGTAGCAGACAAATACACTGCAAAGACAAATTATTTCATGTTAAAATGGATAAATGTCATTGTTTTTGCAAATATTCACTCATTTTGAATTTGATCCCTGCAGCCTGTTCCAAAAGAGTTGGGAAAGGTGCCTGTTTACCACTGTGTTACATCACCTGTGTTTTTAACAACACTCAATAAGCATTTGAAAAATGAGGGCACTAATTGTTGAAACTTTGTACGTGGAAATCTTTCCCATTCCCAAATTCAGTTGCTCAACAGTCCGAGGTCTCCATTGTCGTATTTTGCCACACATTTTCGTAACACCACAGGACCCTTTTCCACTTTGCGTCAGTCCATCTCAGATGAGCTCAGGCCCAGAGAAGCCGGTGGTGTTTATGGGTTATTAGTACTGACAGGCCAAAAGCGTGATAAACATTCCCCAAAACATTACAGCACCTCTTGCAGCCTGTACTGTCAGGTTGGTCAATGGTTCTTGTTGTCATTAAGACTATCTATCCCTATCTAGACAAGACCAGGCTACATTTTTTCAATCTTCACCTATCCAGTTTTGGTAAGCCTGTTTCCATAGCTTTTTGTTGCTGGCTACCAGAAGTGACATGGTTTTCTATTGGTGTTGTCATTCCACCTCCACATTTGATATATTGTGAATTTTCTACTCACTACAAAAGTTCAGAATGGTTCTGGTATGACCATTATCTGTTGACCTAGCTCATCAACAAGGTATTTTACTTTACTGCACCATTCTGAGCAAACACTGTTGTGTTTGAACATTCCAACTGATCAGCAATTACAGGAATACTCAAAGCAGGCAGTTGCATTTGGTTTTTGCAACCATAAAAAGTTCAGGAGTATGTATGGGTTGTCATGCAGTAGCCAAAGTCAGAAGTGGTTTCTGGCACCAATAGTCAGCCCCATTCTCAGCAGTCTGTGGTGCACTTTGTGTTGTGATACATTCCTCAAGTAGCCTGTCATCAAGTCCCTTCCTTTGGCTGCTGTTTTAAGGTTCTCACTACTACTGACCTGATAGTAAATGATACGATCCAGTCATTTGGCCAAAGTGGTTTGCTTTCTTTTTAAGTCTCTCAGGGATTCACTTCTTATGTCCAATGCAAATCATTAATATGTATTCTTAGATTCCCAAACATGTAGAATTGCTGTTAGCATTCCAGTTCATCTCAAATTAAGTGAACGCCAGCCACATTCTATATCTAAGCTGGGGAAACACCTTCTTTCTGGACTTTCTTGTACAAGGGCAAAAAGTTGAATAAGTTATTTGTTGAGGGTAAAAACCTATGCTAAACCACATGATAAATTATGCATCACTGCAATATTATAACTTGCGTGGTACGACTCGTTCTACTGCCATTGTTTATCTATGGAGATTTCCTGCCTGTATGTGTCATATTATGAACCTGTTAAAAGCATGCATGGCTTAAAGTACAGTTATCAGTAATTAAAAGGGGTGTCCACAGTGGGCAACCATATAGTGAAGAAAAGCTGAAATACTTATTAGTGCTTGTAAGTTGTCAAATGGACATGCGGTACTGTGCAAAGCCAAGTATTAGGAATATAATCGCACAGCCAGCCAGTCTGCTTGATATACATGGTGACACATTTCTCCAACAGCTATTTTTAACTAACACAGCAATTCTACAGTCCGACAATTTCCAGAAGTTATATCTAGACATGGTTGGCTACTGGGAATATTGCCTAAAATGGGTCTGCTGCATATTCTGAATGAAGAGAGAAAATATAGACACCACCTTGGAACTGTTGCTGCTGTCCTTATTAATTCTCAATGAGAGATGGGACTTTAAGCGACCACTTTAAAACTCTCTTTATTAATGCATGGTTACAGGTAGAACAATGTGGCTTATACCTTAAAACTTGTCAACATATATCTATTTTAATTTGCAGTTTTCCAAATCCGTCTCTTTACCCTCACCTCCTTGTTCTGCCATTTAGTTCTTTTTTGCTGTACATCCTCTCTGTGATCAGTGTGTATTGTGTATCCTATGTGTTTCCTGTAGACACACTAATGAATTTGTATGTTTATGCATTGTTTTCAGTAGTCATATTTATTGTAGCTGGAGGCTTTTTGTCCTTCTTTTGACATTTACATCAATCCAACCACTGAACTGATGACCTGATTAACTAGCATTCCAAATAAAATGTATATTTTTGTATATTGCTACCATGCAGAACACATGCATAATTACTGGGAAATATGGGCGAGTAAAACAGTATACAAAACTATTTATCTTATTTGTTGTTGAGGTATCGTGAACTTGGAGCTTAAGGAACTTGCCGATAAGCTAAAATTAGATGCAGAATACCCACCACAATACTTGGAATCGGTTATATATATATTTGATAAGAGCCAACTTCTGGGTCATGGGCCTAAATCCAAGGTCATTGGTTCTGAGGTCATGGGTCTAAATCTAAAGTTGGAAAGAGGCCTGCAAAAATCTGAAGGTATACCTGTGAATACCTGCCTTTTGCCAGGCTGTAGGTACAATTCAACTGGCACATACAGTGTATAAGGTAATGTAAAACAATAACTAAAAATAAAATAAAATAAATAATAATTAATGTATGTATACAAGTAAAATAACTCTATTACTTTGTGTAATAAAGGTATCTCTGGTGTGGGCTGCGGTGAGCCTTTCAGACCTCCCCAATGTCAAGTCTACCCTGTGCCAGGTCAAGATACAAGCCATGCTCAGTGAGTGTTTAAACGCTGGTAACCACTTGATTAGGGGGCTACCAAAACTGACTGACTGTCAATATTTATTCATTATATATTGAAGAAAATAATCATACTTTCTGAGGCAAGTTGAACTTTTAATTTTCATCAATGTTTAGGTGTTTTGTTTTGGGGTTTTTTTTGCCTGATTGTTTGCTTGTTTTAACATAGGACTAGCACTATACTGAGACTATGTTTAGTTTATTACATTTAAAATGGGCACACATTATGTAATTGTTCATAAAATTAACATATACAGCTCACAAATTTCAGGAGATTCTTCAAAATGAAATATCCCATAATTAAATCATAATATCCCACAATTGTCAGCAGTAGCAATCATAGTAGACACCATAGTAACTATAGCTTAATTTCTGGTGGAAAATCATTGAAACCATACTGTGGTAAAAGTATTGTAGAGCATAGGAATCCTTCATAGTTTTCCTTCCGCCAAATAGTATGCCAGCCCTTGGTAGAACCACAGCAGCGATACCATAGTAACCATTTCATGTTCTTTTTCCAACTTAAAACCTTGGATACCATGCCATCGTAAAATCATGGTAGAGATACCATAGCACCATGCTACTATGGATAACACGTCATAATAAAACCATGGTGAAACCATGGTTACATTTTCTCGGGGTATGCATAATGTCAATGTTCTCATTTTTTAACGCTGTGTTTCTGCCACACAGCTCCATGTTTGTTGAAATAAATTAGAATAGTTGTACATTTTACCCACTTATTTGATACATCCTAGGCTTTTTAAACATTAAAACATACAATTCATTGCACAGAAATATTATGTTTTTGTAACAGCTACCTTACTGGCACACACAATCCTGACTGGCATAGTAATTCATCAATTTCCTAGCAACACAGCAAGCAAAATACACGAACAACCTGGTAAACAAGTGCAAACCTCCCTATGCGGTAGTTTTCGGCATAATAGCGTAGTCAAAATCTGACCTAGAAATGCTGAAAGCTTGGACGGAAAAGAGAGAGCAATCAGAAGAAGAAAGGCTGTGAGTAGGAGGTATTAATGCAAGCCAGACAGACACTCTAAGAATAAAACGATGCCAGACAGATGGAGTCGGAAAGGGAGAAAATCCAGCCAGTGTGATAAAAACAGAGAAACAGAAATCAGAGGAATAAAACCTGAGAGATTTGAGATAAGCATTTGAAATATGATGACATGTTTCAGTCAAACAACCAGAGTCCTCATTAGAGGTACCTTCCTCAACGTTAGCTGTCACAGTTCATCAGGCTGCACTGGGTTAAGGACAAAAACATACAGCTTTTTCTCTCTCAGCACGGAGAGCTCAGGTAAACACTGAATAATACTCAGTTCCCCATAAACCTCTGCAGTGAGACTGAATATTTCCAAACTGCATTTTTATAACACAAGTCAAAGATAGTGTTTTCCCATGAGTCACCAGCCTGCTCTAGAATTTTTAACACAGAGTGTATCACTTCACTTTTTACCACGGAGTAAACAAAGATTTACAGCTAGAGGTCGTGGACAATTAGCCATATAAGAAACAATGTAAACAGAGTGAAGAATTGCTTGGACACCAAGTTTAAAAAAGAGCTACACTTTGATTAATGAAACTTAAAATTAACTAAGCTTCTGTAATCTTTGTTGTGAGGTAGCTTAACATTGGTGAACAGCGCTAAGGTTAGCTACACTTTGCTCAATACTGTCGAGGATTAGCTACAATATTGTACAGAGAAAATGTTATTAATTGTTAATCAATTCAAACTCTAAACATTAGTTAAGCTTTTGTTAAGGGTTAGTAAAGAAACAGAAAAAAAGCAAGGTTAATGACTGTCTAAAATGCAGCACATTTAGGCGTGTGTAGATATGTGAAACATGGTCACATCTACATTTCGCAAATTGTTATACATGTGTTTTGACAGGGGCCATTCGATCAGGTGTTACATTTTAAAGGTGTTTTTACACTGCTCACAAAATGAGATAGTTCATTTTGATGTTAGTGAGCAGTGTATTTTAATCAACAACAGCCCAAAATAATTTGAAATGAATAGATTGCTCATGTCTATCCCATTTAAGCTAAGGACCAGGAGGCAAGCTAAGGAACCATTAGTCCACTTCCAGTGACATACAGATTAAGCCTGGTCATTACTGTCCCGGGGTGTTCACTGTGCCCTCTAAGGGTCTGGTCAAAAAGTCAGGGTTTCACCCCAGACTCTGGCATTTGGTTCAGCAGTTAGCCTTGCAGCTAACAGGGTGGTCATTATCCCACCAAATCCCTCTGTAACCTCAATGCCTGACCCAGTGGCACATTCTTTAGATACTGCAGCACACAAGGCTTCTTCATTTTCCCTTTCCCAGAAGGGGAAGATGATGGTAGAGGTAGCCAATAGGAATTATTACAAATAGCATGAATGCCCTTGTTCCATGTCAGCTTGGCATGTGAACGAGGCAATGTTTGGCTCAGCTGATACAGACATTAACTCGCAGCCTCTCTTATCCTGCACAGACAGATTGAACTGGCTGGTTTCTCTTTTTTACCCCAGCTTTTTCTTTTAAGTCTTGTCTTCTACTTGGATTGCAAATGACACCGTTTTCTGATCACAATAAAACCATTGTCTGGATCTAGTGCCAATGACCACAAAATGAGAGGACTTGGCAAGAGGAATCATTGCATTTGGTCGTGCCACGGGTTTGACGGACACATTAATTATAGCAGGACAATATCATTGAGAGTGACTGAAAAAGCCACATTAATGTCTCCTTTTATCTATCCCTGCAGTTCTGGCCACATGTTGAATAAAGAGAACAATATTTCCATATTTTCCCTCTTTGGATTTTCATTCATGTTTGATCATTTACCTGTGCTTAGTAATTCAGTTCTCTAAACCATAAACATTTTACCAAAACTTTCACTTTCCTTGTTTGGAACTGTCATTATTTTGGATAGGTCCAATTTTAGACCGTAGGTATTACAGAAAAAAACATTTTCCAATCCTAACTCCAGATTGGAAGAGGACTGCAGAAAAATCTAAATGTGCATCAGTCTTCCAAAATTCCTAAGAAGGGTGTACAACTCCTTTCCTGGAACAGCAGCGCAGTTATTCTAATCTTTTGAGGAACATAAAAATCTCCACCCCTCCAGGATCTTATTAGCTCACTCTTCACGATCCCTTTTAACACATTGTTTTTACACATTTTACACCAGCTTGTTTCGACATTGCCCATCTGCCCATTTCTGTCCAAGCTACCATATTTGCAGTTTTACAATAACAACATTTTGTTACCTTTTTGTTACCTTTTCTCTTTTTTTTCAACAAATTTCTCTTTATTAGTCCTCTTTGCTCTATCCTCTAGTGGTCACGACCCCTACAGATCATGTAGGTAGAGGACGAGGATCGTTCTCAGCACCGCAGTGACACTGATGTGATGGTCTATGGTGTATGGTGTTGAGCTGGTATGACTGGATCAGACAGAAGGCTGGAGGTTTTAAACCTCTTCCAGTGCTCCCTCACTATGCACAGCTGCCAAATTGCTCCTCCTTGTAGATATAAATCAGAGACAGTAGCTCATCTCATGTTATAAAGTTTGTCATCTTCTCATAATTAATCAGCTTTCACAGGATGCTAGTGGCTTCACATTTTGGTAGGTTAGTTGTGTGTTTAAAATTCTGTCAGCACTGCTGTGTCTAATACCGCTCATAGCAGCGCAACGAACACTAACACACCACTACCATGTCAGTATCACCCCTGTGCTGAGAAGATAAGTGGATCTGAGAAAAAGGACAGTGACAAGGAGGTGAACTTCTTTAGAATAATTCTGCCTTAGTAATTAATTCCTAGATTTTTAGCTTTTGAGGTTTTCTGCAGTTTGAAAAACAACATAGACTCTAAACCACTGAAACTCTCTGACTGCAACTGATGATGGCACAGTTATGCACTGTGGGAATAAAGCAAGTCAGTGAAAGGAGTGTGAGAATCATTCATTCTTATGGACGTCATTTCCAGAAAATCTGTTATACAAAAATGATTGGATATTTTATTGAGATATTTTTGTGAGCAGTAACTTTTGGTTTTGATATTGAAGTTTTTAATCAGTCTGTACTGACTCACAGGTTCTCTTTCTCCCCCTCTTATCACGGTCAAGGCAAACCATTTCTTAGAGATAGCATGACCCTGTAAAAAAAATACTTGACCTCTGATTGCAGGTAAATTGAGTGCTTACTGTTCTAAATCCCCAAGGTCATTTTAAAAGGACTAATTCACTGCTCTGGTCACTGGTCTGGTCTTTCTGCTTGGTATAAATCACATTTAAAAATGATAGATTCCCTTTGAGATCCACAGCTGCATAATAAACATGACAGAACAAAGAAAGAAAACAAACTGTGCATATTATAAAGATCATAACTCCACATTTAGGGTTTATGAATGGCCCTGTTTCCTCTTAGAGTCTGATAATGGTGATACTCTGGCCCCCACGACTCATTACCACACATTCCACTCTCTGGCTGGGAGTCGGGCTCGTATTCCCAATGCTGAGAGCGTTCCCCTCTCACATCATTATATGAAGACTCTCATAAGGCCTGTTTCTACTCCCATGCACGAAAAGTAAATAAGTTATAAAAAAGTCATTAAAAAGTCTCTGTCACATTTCACCTTCTCGTATTTACACTCCCACCTGTGCACACAGCTGCCATCAGGACCATACCCATCCATGTGTGTGTCTATTTCTATTTTTTTAAGTAAAGTGTTTGCGTTGCTATATCAACGTCAGCATTGAACCTGCATCAGCAACTGAACATTTGAGAATAAGCATACTTTATTTTCATTTATGCAAAATGATTGCGGTTCACAAGCAGGTGAAATGACTGGTAACTATGGCATGGCATGGCTCTGGACTGGCATGTCCATGAACGCTCAATAAAAGCTGGCTCTAATTTGAAAATATGCAGTATTTTGAGTCCTAAGGTGGAGCAGTGTTACGACTGCAGGGACCAGGTCGAGCATCGCGTGCAGACACTACTGGCTGTGCCGGAGTGAGGGAAGGCAAGGTGGCATGCATTAGGTCAGTTGACATATCTAAAGTGTTGTTCGTAATACAGGGTGAGTCAGAAGACACAGGACACATCGCGTGCTGCATTGTGGACTTATCACAACGGCTGCTAAAGTCATTGTTGAATGTTTTTCGTCGGTAGCGGCCTTTGAACGACCACTACATGGCTCGTTTTCCACAGTCCCGCTTTTTCTGAATTTGCCTATGACGGATGCAACAGTGCTGTGTGAAATTGATGATCTTTCGGGGTGTCTGTTATTGAAGTCTGCTGCTAGGATATGGCAGCTACGTTCCCCAGACATCAGAATCATCAATTCCACCTTCCACAAAATTTGAACTTTGTGTTGCTAACTTTTGAACTTATTGTAACATGTTGCAAATCTGATGGTGACAACAGAGTTCTGAGACAATTCTGGTCTACTTTGATATGCTACATGGCCACCATGGCCAAAACTTGCCTTTCATCCAATATGCAGCTTTTAAGATGGTGGCCATGTTCTAGACATAGCCAAAAAGACAGGCCCATTCCTTGCTGGCCAGATAGACTGAGTACTATTTTATACGCTACATATGATGAGATCAGGTCTGTGTGATACCCTCATATGCACAATAGCAGGAGGTTATGTGTGATTCCCACAGTGTATGGAATCATACAAGGCTAGGTGACCACAAAATCAGACGATATGGCAAGCATGTGTGTTACAGCTCATCAGATTCAACTGCTGTCTTCAGCAGTAGTCTTGCTCCTGGACATGGGTCTGTGAGGGGTGGTGAAGACCAGAGGCTGCTTCACTTTTCTGAATGAAAAGCTTGGAATCTGGAATGTGATGGTACCACTGGTCCGCATCCCACAAACCCAGCACATCTACAAAAGTGATCTGAAACTTCACTTCACTAAATGCAGGATACAAAACAGAGAGATCCAACTACCCTGGATTATATCCCATCACTGGAGAAATTCGGTTTTTGTTGTGCTTTAATACTGCATTCAGTCTCATGTAAAGTCCAAAATGTCTGGTCCCCTGTCACTGAAAGTCTGGATAGATGGCCTCTTCACACGAAGAGTTTCCATGTCGATTTGTGTAGCCAGATGAGTTTTCCAGATGTTTCCAACTCGCCAGAAGCACCCAATTGTCACCACTCTCCAGGGTGCAGAGTGGGTCAGCATGAAGTGTGGCACAGGACAGGATTTCTGTAACACGTTAGACATGGTAGGAGCAGATGCACTTGCATGTGTGAGTTTATTTATAGTGCTAGGCAAATGCCTAAGATAAATGAATACACATGAGAAACAACCTAACAAACTGACAGTATCATGCAGAGGACTAACGCACAAAGTTCACACAGATACTAAAGGCCAATACTATTTTAAAATGTTAACAGACACAACAGGTTAAGGCTTAAGGAAGGAAATAATGCAGACAATATTAACATATTTACTCAGACTGTGCTAAGAAGAACTGACAATGCTAGGAGAAAGCCTTAGTAATAAAGCTAACAAACAAGGTGAACCATACAAGGACAGTGAGGAAATGGGCTAATGCTATCAGACGTGCTACAACCGCAGATAAGTTAATACAACAGGAAGTGTCCTACAGAGGCTGAGCTGTGCTAAAATGAAACGAGGACAACATAAGCCACACTGAGGGTGTACTCAATCTAGACAATATGTTCCGCACCTGGGCATGACTGACCGCCAACGCTGAAGCACGCTCAGGCATGCCTGAAGGCTGGGGGTGTTTCAACTGACCGAGCATTGTGCACATTTAGTGTGATTGAGTACTGCACACAAGCTTAGTATCGTTAGTACTGTTTAGCATGAGAAACCAAAAATCAGTGCATGGCATAAGCAGTAAACTGTGTGTCAGAGAACCTAAAATGAAACCAAAAAATCCACATAGTCAGTAGCAGCATGAAGTCCACTTTGCTGTGCGACCCGTATTTAAAGGGTTATGACAAAAGCAAGCCCAGGCACACTTCATTTTTAAAGTCAGTGTTTCAGTTGCAGTGAAGAAGACTTTAAGAAAGAGTCAAGTGAGAGTAGCCAAGACAGTCAAGCAAGCATCAGGACCGTCTCCAACACCGGATGCAGCTACAATCTCAGGTCTTCATCAGTGCAGACGTTGCTCAGGAATGGCAGAAGGCATGTGTGAGTGCATCTGAACACACAGAGAGATGAAGGTAAAGTGTTTAAACTGGATGTATTTGAAAATAAAAAGTTGTATCGGTCAACAAAAAGTTCTAAAAATGCCTATAGTTGTACTACATTATACCATATCAATGCCTGACAAAAGGCAGCAAGCTTTGTCAAATAAAATATTTGTGCCATTCTCAAACCTTTTGCCCATGACTGTAAACTGACTTTGTGAGCATTTTATAGTGATGTTGTAGCACAACAGTCATAGTACACAAAAATATGGGTATATTTGAGTAAGTAAGTCTGATGGGACAATTACAAAACAGCACTGGACAAGTTTAGATTATGCATTGGAATCCATTTCCCTTTGTGTTCAACCAGTATGAGTCATGCGATTAAAAGGATTCATGTGTCAACCTTACACTATTTTTACATTTTCCAGAAAGAAGTGATCACACACAAATCAACTTTGTTTGTTTGTTTGGCTTTAACGTCGCTCTCATCATCAGTGGACATCTTAGCGACAAACAAGGTTATATCCATACACATGTCCATCTCAAGACTAGTCATTT
>JAUZST010013302.1:0-11082 GCA_034779995.1 Parotocinclus haroldoi
GTGTGTGTGTGTGTGTGTGTGTGTGTGTGTGTGTGTGTGTGTGTGTGTGTGTGTGTGTGTGTGTGAGACAGAGAGAGCGTATGAGAAAGCAAAATGACAAATGTTTGTCTGTGCATGTGTGCTATGCTGTAATGTTTTCTTTGCATAGTCATATCTGTAGTCATGTGTTATTTCTCTGTGAATAATTTAGTTTGCTTTGTGTCTGACAACTACAGAATGGAAAAAAGTGAACGCTTAATAATGAACATTTAAATGTAGCTCGATATTGATTTTAGAGCTGAATATGAAAAATGCAAAATGGCTTAAATTCATGTGCACTAATTAGTTATTTTGCCATATTTGAAGTCCAGACCGTTTTTTCCACTCTATTAAGGAAAGGATGTATTATGAAGATAAATATAGGATCAGAGCTTATAGTGTGATGTAAGAGATTCATACTTTGCTTAAATCTAAATTGAAGTTATAAAAGTATACAGCACTGTCAGGTTATGCATTGGTGGTGTCTGCACCTTTTACTCTGGTCTTACATTTTTCATACAGAGCATGATGGTGCTTATATAAATGGTTAAATATGGCATAATGGAAGTGGTCGAGTGCGCTTACTGTGTCTGTGAGGGTCAGTATTAATGTTATGCTAAAGCAGTGTTCCTGGTATCATCAGTACTTCTTTCTATGCAGGGCCAGAACAGGGCAGAATCAGTGGAGCGCTGTCTGGAATATATATTTTTTTTAATGGCCGTGGGTCATGATCAGAGTGAAGCATATTTTGCCACCATCCAAAAACTGAAATGGCAAAATGTGCTCCCATTATAATTTGCTTTCAGCAGTGGCAGTAGCCACCTCAGACAATCCGGATAAAAATGTCAAACGAGCAACGATCGCATAATTGAATTGCTTCAGCCACTCCTATTTCCTAACATCTTAGACTATAAAAAATTGTGCCTGGTTGTTATCTGCATCTAAAACCGAACTCTGAACATTCAGTGGTTTATAAGGATGGCTGAATGTTCAGGAAAAAAATGTGTAAAATACACTGCTCGCAAAAAATAGAGGATAGTTCCTTATGGGAGATTTCATTTTGTCAGCAGTATAGAAACACTAAAAATAAAAAATTGGTGCCACATCGATTGCTGCGTTTTCTTTTGCGAAATGTTTCAGTATAAAATAATGACCTGACTACTGAATAAAAGGAAACTGGAGGGCATAAGCAGATATTTGATAATATCCACTATTTTGCTATTGGCTTTAGTTATAGAGAGCTAGTGGTCCAGATAGTGGCTTAAGGCATTAAAATACCACATACTTTCTTATGGGATTTCTAGGTAACTGGACTCTTATATCAGGGTTTGAATGTATATGTTAAACCCTTATCTATTGACCGAAAAACATTGAACCGCAGCCTCGGTGAAGACTAAATTAAATTCTGTGGTGCAAACGAAGAGCTGGCAACCTTTCGCTCTTGTATACTCATTCATACTCAGGATTCATACCTGGTTTTGGGAGGTAAACAATTGACACGCTAAACTGCCCGCTGTAATTGCCCCGAGGGAATCAAGTGGAATATGTAATTAGATGCACTTTGCACGTACTCTCCACTTTCTGCGATCCTCCCTCAAATTGCTGTGGATGAGAAAGAGAAGCGTAATTTGCAAATTAGTTATGTACACAGAACATAAACTGTGCATTTAGGCTTCTAACAGCAGGTTTCGTAGATAACACGCAAAGTGTTTTGCACAAATTAGGACCTCTTTGACACTGTCAGCTGGTGCAAATGGTTCAGCATTCTGTACATCTAGCCTTTTTGTGCCACCCTGGTGCATTCCCCTGAGGCAACTATAACCCGTATCAGACCTGGGCCACAGAACTGAAGTCATGCATGATGTCATAGTACTAGTCTTAGCAAAAATGATTAAGCCGCCACACGAAGAGGATGCCAATCCAGCTTTTAGATTTTTGCGAAGTGTGATCTGTATGATCTGGGTCCTTTCTATGTGGGGTTTGTTAGGTTCATTGGTGTATCTAAAGTGCCCCTAGTTTGTGTACGAATGCGTGAGTTTAAGTACCCTGTGATGGATTGACGTCCAGTGTAGGGTTGCTCCCATGCAGCTAGGAAACGCCTCTCCAGCGACTCTGTCCGTGATCAAGCGGATAAAAAATGATGAATGTGCTAGCTTCAAGCATGCCTCAAATTGAATGTAACAATTTTAATGAAGACATATTTTCCAGTCACTCAGTGTCAAGGAAAATATTGGCTTATTAACAAAAAAAAAGAATAACAAAAAAAAACAGTCATAGTTCGCTGGTCATCCACTGGCTTTTATGATGACCTGAATTCTTTGAGGCTTCACCAATGATATATAATATTCCACATCCAGTAGTTTCTAGGTTTTCAATAGCAGATCAACTTTGCAAGATGAAGTCTTGCCATTGACCAGTTTTTTAAAAGTTTACACCATCAATTTTCGATCAGATAGATATTCTTACTGTTTGGCCATGGGAATGCTTTGACCTGATGGAAATAGAATCATGTCATGTTGAGTTGATCTGCTGTTCTGTGCGTGTGTGTGTGTGTGTGTGTGTGTGTGTGTGTGTGTGTGTGTGAGAAAGGAGAGGATGTTTAATCAATCTCCCCAGTCACCTCCACACACATTCACACACTTAAAAAACAAGCCTCACAAAAAAAGACATTTCCGAAACATTTGATTCTGTGCACAGGAAACCATGGGTATTTTTGTAACGGCTTCACTGGAAGTGCAGAGCCATGCTTTAACACGCTCACTCCTTAACATATACACACATGTACACACAAGAAGTGGGCTTCTTTATTCAAGATTAGATCGGAGTCACCTGCTTTGTAATCTAGTGCACTGAGTGCATGAGTTCACAGCTATGGGGCGTGTGCTGGTGCATGGGTTATATTTTGACCACTAAATTAACGTGTGTCCCCTGTGACTGTGCATATGTTCCTGTGAGTGTGCGTGCGTGTGCGTGTGTGAGTGTGCGTGCGTGTGCGTGTGTGAGTGTGCGTGCGTGTGTGTGTTTGAGTGTACGTGGTATGTGTGTCTTTGTGTGTGTATGTGTGTAAAAGATTTCATTTGTTTACTATTTATTTAATGTTGCTTTCTGGCTATTTATAACGTGGAACGTTATAAACCTATTAGTCAGATGCACTCAAACTGGGGAAAATTTAGAGAGACCAGTTAACCTAAATAATGCCCTTGGAAGCAGGTAATCAGTGTACCCAGAGTAATCCAAACGGACATGAGTAATATATTAACTCCACACGGGTGAAATCTGATGCCGGGTTCGATCCTGGAGCAGAGCATAAATACACAGATATTCAAATGACACACATGTACACATATGACATTCAAAACATTTTCATTCAAACATTTATACACTTCTACACACAAACACAAAAATGAGCGGCCATTTCATTTTGAAATTGTGCGTATAAAATGAAATGACATTTCAGCTTATAATGTAAAATGTTTTATGTTTAACATTAGTGCGTTTTCATTTTTCTTACTTAAGTACGAACTGTTCGCTCAGTCAGCCTTTCTCATACATTGCAGCCAAATTTGGATCATTTCCTCAAAAAAGGAACATTTACATTTTCGAGTCTCATTTTACCCTAGATCCCTGTGGTAAATCACAGTGTTTAGTAGCACTAGGTCTTGAAATATGGAATTGATATCGTGACACACATAATGAAAGTCCAGATGACGTCCACCCCTTTAAAACGCACATGCAGCCATAATTTACCGTCTGTACCTGATTCAGCTGTTTATGGTTTAATAACAGTGATCTGTATTTGTTATTATGCTACTGTCTGTGCAACACGAGGAAATCCATGGTAATAAGGAGTGCTAACCCTTCCTTTTCTTGTGGTAGTTCTCCACTAGACCTGCTTAGTAGCTTTAATACGAGCACTTATGGCTAAGTGGTAAAGGTACTGACAATGGTTTTGGACTTCCAAATGACAGCACTTGCCAACCTGTCATTAATGGCGAATGAGTGATGTTTGGAAAGTGTCTGTTTTAGGTTAGAGCATGTCAAATGAATAAATGTACAGTGGGGTGGCAATATGGTAAAAAAAATATCGGGTATAAGGTATTTTAACTTTTTCTGAGGGCCTCAGCAGTCTTTTGTGTTTGTGCCATGAAACACTCGAAGAAACGTGTTGCAAGTTTTAGCCTTTGATCAATCACTGCTCTTTAAATACAACAGGGTGTCCACTCACACCTGACTGTCATTCCGCTTCACATACTTTTGCCACTAACAGGTGTGTATTATTGGATCATATTTCTCAGTAAATGAATAACAGGGTAATAACTCTGTCTAAATTTTTTTATTGAGTTCTCTCTGTCTAACTTTAGGATTTGTATGAAAATCAAATGGTGCTTTAGGCCATATTTATGCAGAAATATATTTGGGGGGGTTTAATGGTTTAAAAACTTCAAACACAACATTAAACATTATTCGTAGCTGGGTTGCTTGTGTATTTTTTTTTTCTTAATTTATCGTTGATCACGTCTCTAGATCTTACGATTGATAGTACAAATTGTTTATTTCCTTTAAAACAAAGCACTTGCATTTATCCTCTAAGAACGACGGAATACAGATACAGATACGGCTACATACTAGTCATGCAATAGTTCTTTAAACTTCTTAAAGTTCTTTATTTGTTATAAATGATTTCACTTTTCGTTAAATTCATTTTTATAGGAATATAGCAGTGACTTAACTGCTTCACCTGCCTCTACTGACTGCACGTCTTATTTCCATATGATATAGGATGGAAAACAAAGACATTACGGGATATTTCATCCGCTTGTTTTGGTGAGCAGTATATGTTCTATGTTCTCTCTGATACGGTGGAGCCTCAGAATTCAAACCTAACTGGTTCCAAAACCATTAGAATTAGATTTCATATTTGTTTGAAATTCACAAACCAATTAATTTCAGGCTCACCCTGTGGTCGGACCACACACATACAGGTTTTAGCAAGTCACAATTTTTGTTTTAATTCAGGGTAAAAAAAAAGTCAGAGTAAAAAAAATGTGTAACTTAATTTTTGTAGCACTACACAGAATTAAATAATAAAGTAACTTCCAGTACTGCCAAGAGTTTATCTGTATTCATACAGACCACGGTTCATGAGAAGGTTCCATGCTTTTGAAGTTGGCAATAATTTTTTTTTTACTTATGTGCACTTGAAGTTTGATTTTAATACTAAATACTGTACTGTAGTATATTGTACTGTAGTTTCTTGATTACTGATCAGTTTTTTTCTGTATATACCTGCCATGGGTATTCAAGTCATTGCATAAACTCTCCATTCAGGAGAAAAAAACTCACCAGTCCCTGACCCCCAGTTTAACTTTGATCAATCTATCTGTTTTCCTTAACAAACTGCAAATTTCAATAAGAAAGAAATGATGTTGAATCACATTTAGTATTAAATTGTACAAGTGTAACTAGTTTCAAATTAAATACATTGTTTGTGAAGTTTTGAGTGTGTAATGTGGGATTTGAATCATAAGATAGACAGCTCTCTCGCTCTTAAAGTGTGTATAGGGAGTTGTATGGTGCAGAATGAAAGGCTCTGCGAATGATTGACTGATGCCAAGGGAAAGATTTAGGAAAATAGTGACAAAGAATCGGAAACTGATTTTTTTAAACATACAATATGCAACGGCCTGAGCCATTAATGTTGTGTGTGTTTGTGTGTGTGTGTGTGTGTGTGTGTGTGTGTTTGAATGTAAAAAAACATAACTTGATGCAAAAAGTCCCAATTAAAAATAAACGGGCTTGATGTAGGAAACTGACGTGTTTTAAAAATATTAAATTGGACACCAGAACTCCTGCCTTCTTTATTTTTGTGTTCCCCTTTTTAATGCCTTTGTTATGTCTGTAAACAAGAACAAAAGAAAGTTCAATGGAGATTCCGTTTATTATTTATTACCCCATTTGTAATGTTTGCAGTTTATTTCCCAAAACAAACTAAATGGCTGTGCACAAAAAAAATAAACATACTCCCAAGGTGCGTGATATTAGCACATCGGTATCGGTTTCATGTCATTTTTTATGTATCCTACAATAGGACCTTTGACTGAAAATTCAGTTTTCTACATACAAACTAAAATATCGTTGTTAAATCCAGTGAATTAATAAATTATATCAGCAGCATTGCTGTTTTGTTTTTAAACCATGTACACAGGAATCCTTCTTCTTTTAATGACATCATCTCATCTTTCAATGAGCTCTTTGCGAGGAGTGTTTTTTTTCTCTGCCATGTTTGATCGTTACTTTAGCATCTAAACAGAGTAAAAGCTCCTTCTATTCCTGTAAAGTAAGTAGATATTTGGTAAATATGTGGATAAATCGGTATGGTGTAAATATTAAATCCCACTGTCTGCTCACTGCTCGTGTATTAGCACATGCATGCAGAACTGAAATAAATGAATAATGCATTGTCAGTCTGTTTGGCTGGTGACCAGTGGACGAGCAGTCTTCAGGTCCCATAAGCTTTATCAGTAAAGCAATGTCCTTTGTCCATCTCATTTTACCCCCAGTTTGATTTGGGGTCAGTGGGTTCACTGCTTTCCCTGGTCCCTCTCAGCTGGTCATAGGAGGAGCTGAAATGACTGTGATTACTGTAAAGCTTCTAGCAACACATTGCATGTGTCGTAGTTGGGTTTGTATGGTTTAGAGGAGAAAGACGCTTTAGCAGAGAGACAGGAGAAAGAGAAAGGTGATGAAAAGACAAATAAATAGCTGAAATGTGTACTGTGGAGTGTATGCCTCTGTAGACTGAGAGTGAGTCAGCCACACACGGACTCCAAACACAGAACCTCCTACAGACAGATATAAATATGGCTGCCACTGGTAAAGTTAAGTAAAGGGTATTATAATAATTAATCTTTTGGCAAATTAGCTCATCTCACACCTTAAAATGAAAAAAAAATATGCCTTTTAATTGAAGCAAATTTAGTCACAGAGAAAAAGCTATATTATATAAACCATTTTTAGGCCAGAAAGATAATGATAATGGTAGATAAACTGTTGACTGGGACATATATGAGGTGACACAGAGGTCAAACTGTTTTCTTCCGAATGCAAAGATAAAATGCATTATTTAGATAAAAGAAATTGTCAGAAAGTGGCTATAAAAACAGCTACTCAGGTGCTATCATATGGGTCTACAATAATATCACCAGCCAAAAGTTGCTCAGCATAAAGTCTGCTCACGCTGATGCCACATGTGTAAGAAAACCTTGTGTTTAATAAAGCTGTCAGCACCAGAATCTGCACTGTTATGCGTATCTTCACAACTGCTGGACCACAACAGTTGATGTACATGGCTAAATATGGGTTGAGGGGGTTAATGACCTTAATGACAAGGGGAATAAACTTATGCAAACAGACGTTTATATGGACGTTATGCAGCACCTGTATGTAACAGAATGTTAATACTGATATCAATTACTATAGCTATCATTAAGTCTGTGATATTAGATGCCGTCTCAGATGATAATTAGACTATATGACACTTATTATGTAAGTGCCATGCCAGTTGCATCAAGATAATATCGTTCATCGCACTACTCCTAAGAGGTAAGTTTGTCTAAATGACATTTTTTTTCAAGCCTAGAGGGTTGACCTGTAGGTTTAGAGTTTTGAGACGTAAACTTTCTAAGGTGCCTCTGTTGAGCAAAGTTCTTCACTCGGTTACAAATTTATCACATAAGATTAAATCTGCCAACAAGGAACTGCCTACCAAGCGATAAGTTTCTTTCTTTAAGCTGAGCTATATGACTGTAGTGAGCAGAATTCTCTTTTGCATTCACTATAATGTCATTTCCTTTTCTATATCACTTTTTTTTTTTATTTGCTTTAAATAAGCGAGGTAAGGTCTAACATTAATGATCCACAGTAATATTTTGTTCATGGATAGTACCCACAGTGGTAGAAATATTAACCTTTTGTTAGTCCACAGAAGGAAAAATCTTCTTCTTTAAACACTTCTTTAAATAAAATTTGATCTAGGTTACTCTCTAGGTCACCAGTCCTGAACTACACATGCCATTTTCACCTGACCACACTCATTTCACCTGGTTTTACCTGTTGTAAATTACATTCCATATGCAGCAGGTCGAAAGAAGTGATGTGACACAACTTCATTGTGGTTAACCACACCATAGTCTTGCCATTACCAAGACTGACCCCTATGTTCCTAAACTGAGGCAGATTTGACTCAGTACCACCTTGTATCTGGGTAATGGTAACAGTAGGTGGATTTTTAGAATTAATTAGTTAATCCCTTACATTAGTACAGGGAAATGTCATCAAAAACTGAGATTGGCATATATCAGGTATCTCAAACATCATTGTCTTTTGATTCCCTCACACCTTGCGTTTCAGGTATGGATTGATGATGAACACCTGTGTTATTCCGATACTTATGCGTCTAATTACCTGGACGAAATCGGTGATGACGAGTTAAATTAGAATTATTGTTAATCCACTTTTTTACCTTCGTGTGAGACCACCTTAAGGCTTACCCCTTTCTCGTTATCCTCATATATATTCCGTTTGCTGTTCCTGTACGGTGTGTTACCCCGTCCTCATTACTGTACTGCTATAACTCATTATTCTCCACAGCAGAGTTAGGGTAGATTACACATGCAGGTTGGATATTCCTCCTGGACTGCAGTTTGCTGCAGTTTTCTCTCTGCTGCAGTGTGGAGTTGCACCAGATTCTTGGAGGTCAGGATTCTTACTAAGGCTTCTGCTAATATTCTATTTTAATATTTAGTGCATTGAACCTGCCATGCAGAGATATGATTCACCATGCTTTCACTTGTAGAGGTGTTGTTCATATTTCTCTGGGGCCTGGTTTGTTTAATGGCTTTGATGATGCTGTCATGTCCAAAACATTTATTTTTTGGCTGGAGTGAGATTTTATAATGTGAGATTCTATGTTTTATATGTAAAGGTTAGACAGTAAAGTGGATTACTGTTTAATTCTGGAATTCACAGGCCATAGAAGTGCAGTGTTCCCTCACCACTTCGCGGTTCACCTTTCGTAGACTCGGTGCATCGTGGGTTTTCAAAAGCTATTGCCATTATCCAGTTAACAAGCAAAAACGGCATAAACCGTGCACCGTTACGTTTCCTCATTTCAAAACCGAACCAACTCGGGATACTGTAGTGATTTACCCTGCTGTTGAGCTCCCTTCATCCTCATCGGTTACTCTAACATGTTTCCGTTTCAGGTGCTGTATCATCACCGTTTGCTCCTGTGCCAAGTCAAATCACTTTTGCAAAGCTTCTTAGTTACGTGAAGCGTGAAGTGCTCCCACACTTTTGAGGATTTAAGCCGACCCTTCTTCTCTGCGTCGGTCAAGTTTCTTTCGTAGAATGTATTAACTTCTTAATGTTGTGCTCTTCGGACTCGGACTTCGGATTAATACTGTGGGTTACTTCCAGTAATCATTCACGGACACGAGGATGCAGTACAACTCTTTAACTTAACAGCGTGTAGCCATTACCTGCTCTACATAGTGCTAGTGACAGTCCGACATAATCGAGCACAGAGTGTTCGCTCGTACAAACCACACTTAATGTTCAACTTTGAAAATTTAGAAATTTCCGTGTCACTCCGTTCAAGTCGTTCTTATTCTTTTTTCCAAAGTTTATGAATGACGTAAGCAGATATGTAAAGGCGAGGAAGACATATATCGTGTGACACAACGAATCGATAATTAAATTATTTGCCAACACTTTTAATAATCGATTTGTTGCAGACCTAATTCCATTACTTGTTTCATGCCATATTTTTTATGTACTTTTAATAACTTGTGTAAGCTATAATTTATAGCTCTCAAAGTCAAAGAAATACATTACATTGATTGATTGAATACATTGGTTGTAATAACCCCATTGGTACCTTCACATTTCCTTTAATCTTCTGCCAGTTGCCCTAAAAGGATATTATATTGAATATGATTTAACAATGCACACTCGAAACCCCTCCCCATAGACCATTGTTTGTTTTAAGCATCAAGTACCATAAATCATACAACGAGTAGCATAGTATGTTATCTCTTGTTAAGGACCGGTAATTTAGGTGGTTAGTGAGAGATATCTGATGTTTTATTATTACTTATTTTTTGTAATAAAACATATGAATACTGTCATTTCTATACTGTATAGCTTCTCACGCTCCCAGCAGTGATACCGTACACCTTGCCATTATCAGAAAAATGAATCTATTTGACTTGGAGTCATATAACCTTATGTCTGTAATTCTCTCTCTAAAACCTCACTTTCTCTCATTAACTGTATTTATTATTGTATTATTATAGTTAGTACAATTGCTTTTATCACAGTGTTCATATTCGGTGAAACGATAATAAATGCCAGACTGAGATTTCCACTGATGGCCACTTGTTTGAATGAATGTTCATTTTCACCTCTGGGCAGTGTCTCCAGGGGGGGGCACAATGGCACTGTCATTTTATTAACTGTGAAATCATCCTGAATTAGCCGAGTCGTAAAATGGACACATTAATTGCAAATTACTTGAAATATAATGTTGCCCTTGAGATGATTATATCCCATATTGGAAGGATATCAAGTTTCATCACGAATCGCTGCCATTAAGTTACAAATGTGTATTGCAAAGCCTGGAGTTAATAGAAACATGGCAGATGTTATTTCTGACAGTCTGTGTCAAGTTAAATTCCATTAAAAATATATTTTTTTCATGTATTAAGAAATGGAATACAATGTAATAATTTGTAAAGTAATTTCCGGACTAGACTGTCGCGATTGCTGTTAACATGTGAGAGAAAATGCAGGTAAATGTTGTTGGTCATGGTCATTTTAGACTTTTGCACAGTAAAGTACATGCATGGTGCCTGCAAAGAAAAAAGATTTATAATAAAGTAGCTTAAAAAGAGTCACATGCATGTGTGTTTGTGTGTCTCATCTGCCTTTTATGTGAGTCTGTGTGTGTGTGTGTGTGTGTGTGTGTGTGTGTGTGTGTGTGTGTGTGTGGCTTCAGGTTCGTCT